>PGFW01029304.1:760-15360 GCA_003123925.1 Haematobia irritans | reverse complement strand
CGTTCCAACATATATTTCGGTATAAGAGAACAAATAGAATTTATTAATCATCGAAAACCGCTTTATTGTTTTCCAATATTACCCATTAAGATCTATACACTTTGCAAGCCTTAGAACCAATCGCGGAATCACTTATGCCACTCTGATTGAGGTATCTCCAAAAATATGCATTCTGAACGCAGAAGAAAGAAGTCATTCAGCCCATCAAAACCGATTGAGAGCTCGCAAGTGATGATAGTGTCATTCTTCGACGTTTGGGTCCTGATACCTTGGAAGAAAACTGGCCACTCAGAATTTTTTTGACTGTCAAATGCTTAGTTATGCAATATTGATTGTATGCTGGTTCCATTAATACCTAAGGTTGTCTCAATCTTATCATAGGTCACACGATGATCTTGCAATATCAGTTGGCGACAGCACATCTCGGAACAACAACTGATTTTAGACGACCTTCAAGAAATTTCTTGGAAGTGATAATAGACTTGGTTTAATTCACCATATCATCGATAAACGCTGTTCCTTCGTCGGAGCTTCATTAAGTACATAGATTACACAGTATTTACACACAAAAAAAAATTAAAATATTGAAATTTGGGACTCTTTACGTTTACGTAATTTTTTTTATTCGTAAATACTCTTTATTAAATTAGGAAATTTTTAATAATGCGCATGTATTCTTTCATAAAATTAATTGAACTTTACATAATATATCCAAAAATACTGGTTTTCTCTAAGCATGAGAGAGGCACGATATAGAGTTACTCTCATATGTATACAATACAAGCATTTAATACAAGACAA
Source organism: Haematobia irritans (assembly GCA_003123925.1). Taxonomy (NCBI): domain Eukaryota; kingdom Metazoa; phylum Arthropoda; class Insecta; order Diptera; family Muscidae; genus Haematobia; species Haematobia irritans. The sequence continues at coordinate 14,559 of PGFW01029304.1, read as the reverse complement.
ATATAACGTTTTTGAAGGCAACGCGTGGCTTTGCTGTGTTTGGTTTTTTCAGTTCAGTTTGAGTCGCCGTTGGATTCGAAGATTATTTATTGCCGAAAAAGGTTGACGAAATAAAACAAATTTATTAATTAACTGCTTCCAGTTAATCCATTGGTACTCAAGTATTATATAAGTAATAAAAATATTATAAAATATTTTTTACTCGCAGGAATTTTAATGCGGTTTTTAATACACGAGTTCATACATTTGACCAATGCAGGCAGTAAGAATTAGGGGAAAATCGAAAAAGAAAAACATAATATTAATGTAGTATATATTATGTAAAATACATATTTTTTCAATGTAGAAATTTATATACTAATCAAAAAATTACATTAATATTCAGCAGAGCGTCGGTTTATATGAGTGTATATTAAATAGTGATCCATATGGGCCGTTTGCCCAATATCATCGGACCGTACATCGATAAGCAACTACTTGTCTGGCCAAGTTTCAAGGTTAAATAGGTTTGTTTCGTTCGGAAATTAGCGTGATTTCAGATAGCATCGGACGCAGAATACACATACATCATTGGTCTGAGAACAATATTTGAGTGATATTAGAAACGGATGAAAAAGTTAACATATACCCAAGTCCTATTTTTTGGTTATAAAAATGTTACTTAAAAATTAAAATTTCTATATTTTCCCAAAACTCCACTCAGATTGAATTCGTTCCAATTACCTTCTTTAAATCTGCTACATAGAACTTTCGTTTTTAACAAAATTTTATGAAGATATTTTAGTTTCATTACCGACCAACAGAAATAAGTGTGAGCAGTTGATGCACTTATTACCAAGTGTTGATGTTGTACTTTGTGAAACACACTTTTCTTGTTTGTGAACTAAATGTAATACTTTTTAAAATTTCGGTGCCACTTTTTTTCCACTTAAATTAATTAATTTTTGTGCAATAGGTTTTTCGAAATATTTGATCCCAGGTTTCTGTATAATTACGGAATGTGATCGGTGTTTAACATACAGGTCGAACTTATGCCATTAACAAGTCTTTGAGCACATTTTTCCTTCTCATAGTCAACATTATCAAGCGGACCAATTGTGAACGCCTGAAATTTTTCTACGCATTTTGTTTTGCGATTGAAAATTATAGATAAAACCAATAGATTGCGTTAATAGAAAGAAAACGAATTTTTGTTATTTGTATACCTCCACCATAGGATGGAGGGTATATTAGATTTGTCATTCCCGTTTGTATACATCGAATATGCTCAAGACCCATAATGATTATATATTCATGGGTCGTCGTGAAACTGAGTCGATACTGAGCATGTCCGTCGTCCTTCGATCTGTATGAAATCACGCCTAACTTCCGAACGAACAAGCTATCCGAACTTGAAAACTTGAGAAGTATTGTTTTTTATTTGATCGTAAAGGTTAAAGTGGCAGCCCGATTTTAAGATTCCAGGTCACTTAGACATATTCAGTCCATTGTGTTATTGATGTAGTCGGATGGTATTGCAAATGGCGGCCTTATCGGTCCACTTTTCTCGCTATAGCCGCCATATCAACTGATCCCCAAATTTGGCTTACGTGGGGACTCTAGAGAGGAAACAAATTTCATCCGATCGGCTGAAAACTTGGTACACGGTGTACAGCATATTGATCTCTAACAGATCATGCAAAAATCGGTCCACATCGGTCCATAAATTTATATATAGGCCCATATAAACCGATCCCCCGATTTGCTTGGCGGAGCCTTAAGAGAAGCAAATTTTATCCATCCGCTGAAATATGATATATGATGTAAGTATATGGTCCTTTTACAACTATGCAGGAAATTCGGTTGACATCGTCAATAACTATATATAGCCCCCATATAAACCGATCCCCGATTTGGCTTGCGGAGCCTCTAAGAGAAGCAAATTTCATCCGCCTCCGCCTGAAAATTGCCAGCACATTGGTGTTAGTATTATGGTCTCGTAATGACCCATGCCAAAAACATGGTCCATATCAGCGTCCATAATATATATATATCCGCATATAAATCGATCACCAGATTTGACATCGGAGCCTCTTGGAAGACCAACAATTTCATCTGATTCAGTTTGGAAAATTTGGTACGTCAGTAGTAATATATTAGTCCTTCAAACACCCTATGCAAAAAATGGTTTGAAATCGGTCACATAATTATATATAGGCCCCCATATAAACGATCCCCAGAGTTGGACCTCCCGGTGCCTTTTGGAAGAAGCCAAAATTCATCCGATCTGGTTTGAAATGTCGGTACGTCGTGGTAGTGTATGATAATTTAAACAGCCATGCCAAAAGTGTCCATAATCAGTCCACTAATCCATAGATAGATCCCCACATATAAACCGATCCCGAGATTTGGTTTTGGACACTCTTGGAGGACCAAATTTCATCGAGTCAGTTTGAAATTTGGTACATTGTGCTAGTATTATGGCCGTTAACAAACCATGGGCCTAACTGAGCTCCTATATGCGTATATACGTATATATAGCCCTCAGATAAATCAGATCAATCACAAAAAATTGGTCCATTATCAAGTTATTAATTTGTATATAGACCCCATATCAAGCGACCCCCAATATTCAATTCTGGCTCTCTACCCAGTATAGGACTTAACTCCAATTAGGAAAACGATATTAAAGACAGTATTTAAGGATAGCACACACAAGTAGAATTTCGATACGTGGATACAGTCTTTAGTAGAGAAGTTTCTACGCAATCCATGGTGGAGGGTCATAAGATTCGGCGCCTGGCCGAATCTTACAGCGTATATAACTTGTTTTGTTCTTTTTCTGCTTTTGTGCTCTACCCATCTATTGCGACTATATAATTTTTGCTGACTCAACTTAAAACGCCTTGCTGCCAGACAATTTTTTATGCTTTCAATCATAATTTGTCTCCCAGCACATTAATTCCTATCCATTTTCTATATGGGTTAATTATATCCATTTTGATTTATTAGGTTTTTTTCCAATTTTGGGATTATTTCGTTTGGTTGAGATCAGTGGACTAATGAAAAAATGCTGTGTTGTTGTTTTCATTACTTTATTTATTGACGTGATTTTTGCTGTTTCCGGATATCTCGAAACACCATCGGCGTGAATTCATCTTCAGCGAGATATTATCTATAAAATTGCAATAATTTTAAATATTTAACAATATTAACTTTTAAATACAATGTTAGCAACAAAATATAACATGTAATGTGTATTTACATTTTACAAAGCTTATGGACTTTCTCCTTACCAAGCTCATGTTCTAACCTGATGATTATCTTAATTGTAGTTTTGATTTTGTATTATTTGATTCATGTGAATCTGTGCACAGTGCGGCTTTATTTGAAAACCATAGACGCCACGTATGAAAAAGACTGTTTTTCATATGTTTGGCTATAAACATTATATGTTTGGAACACAAATTTTTAACACAATATTTTTGAGTGCAAGCATATAATGTTCATAAACTAGCATAACATGTTTGGGACATATGTGTTAATATGTTAGAACATATTATGTTTGGGACATAAAATGTTTGTAAATATAATATGTTGGATGCAACAAATATATATAATTTAGAAATAGCCTATAACTATATGTGTTTAGTAGCTTGGAGCGTTATTAACAGGAGCGATATTGAATTAAGTGGTGGTTGTTGCTTGTTATTACAAAATTAACATTTTATTTTCCTTGGGCAATTGATCAGCTACTTCTTTGATCCTTACAAACTGTGTGGTCCGCTGTTCGAATCCCCGTCCGGCAAAAGGTAAAATTAAATAAAAAAAAAATCATACAATTGAATAATTTCTTCTACAATGTTTGTATTACAGAAAAAGGTGCTAAGAACTAAAAAATCTCGTGGAAGTGAGAAAGATGTGGGGGAATATACAATTGGGCAGAAACAAAATTTTGAGCATTCAGGTCGAAAACCTATGTTGTTAGCACCTATATTACCTGTTTATTTTCATAATTCATTATGATTGTATATATAAATAAATAAATAATATTGTTTGGGAGATTTTTTTAAGCATATAATATTTTTGGGTGCAAAATGCTTCCAAACATATTATATGTTCACATAATAACATATTGTTTTTTGGAAGACAACATTATTGAATTTGGATGCAAAAATACAAAATGTTTGGAACTTAGACTACCCAAACATATATTGTTTAGACCAATATGCTTTCAAACATATTATATATTGGAAGAGATCAAACATATAAATGTTTGGGCAATACCCAAAAATGTATATGCTTGAAGCAAAATATGTTTGGAGTATATGTTACAGAAGCGATTTTTTGTGAGCGTGCGTGTTTTCTTGTTTGTCATGATTTTTCTCTTTCTGATTTTTCACTTTTCCTTCAAAGCAAACGAATTACTTAACAGCTATTTTCTTCTTAAAATTTTTGTTGAAATTATTGTTTTTTTTTTGTGAAACTGGAACATTATTATTTAAGCTGAATGAATAAAGTCAGTTATATCGAAACGCCATTTAATCAATTGAAGTAAGTGGTGACCATAGCATTCGAAAAGTATCCCATCCGTAATCGTCACAAGTGCGATCATCCAAGACGTTAACACATGTTGTGCTTAATTAGGAAAATAACAGAATTTCTCCAAATTCAGAATAATTTTAGAGCTACATAATGTAACACGCAAAAAAAATTAATTCTTTCCTGCCAACGAAATTTAGAGACAAAACAAAGTTCGTTTCATTTGCTTTTCGTATGAAAGGAGTGTAATTTTGGAAGAAAAACGTAATATACTTTTTGTTGAATTAAACGTTTATTCTTTTCCAAAGGCTTAAAACAATTTTACAAGACTTAATCAAAAAATTTTTTTTCTGCAGCTATATTGCATTTTCCTCACTTTCCCACCTTCACGAAATGTTTTTAGTTTTTAGCACTTTTTCTGTAACACAAACAATGGTAGAAGAAATTATACGATTTTAATAAATTTATTATTTTTTTTTTACCTTTTCGCCTGGACGGAGAAATCGAACGCGGACCAGCAATTTGTAAGCCAACATCCTAATACCACTGAGCCATGTACCAAGTTATTGCATCAATGTAGACAATTACCATATAACTAAGTTATATTTATATAGCCATAGCTTGCGCGTCGCCACGGCCGATTAAAACAAAGTTTATTAAACAGAAAAATACATTTAGTTAGCGGGCACCGGGAGCAGCTCCGGTTTACTACGTCTGACTTGGCATGCAAGGGTCGGGTTCGGATCCCTTGCTTCGATACAAAAGTTTTTTTTTTTTTTTTTTGCATATATCCAAGATATGATCGGAAGATTCGAAAAAATTTCTTCAACATTACATTCTACTATATTAAAATTTTACTATGGACTGGAAAATGTTCTTATTAAAGACATAATTTTAGAAAAGAACAATATTTGATATATAAACGAAATGGACTGTGCTGTTGGTTTCAAAAATAACCTTTTTTACTGAAAAAATAAAAATTTTGTTAACAAACGAATGTTTTTGGTGATAAAAGTGTTATACTTTTCGACAGCAATTCAAAAAACTCTAACAAAGAAAAAACGTCTTCGGTATCACGCTTTTCCAAACGTTATTTTTCTTTGCGATGTAAGAATATTAAAATACAAAACAATAGGAAATCAATAGCCATCATTAGACTATGCCTTAAATTAAAACAACACAAATTATTGGAACAAATCTTCGAACTAAAAATTGTTAAATAAATTTCACTGATATTTTCTTTCTTACCATAGAAACGTATTAGCAACGTGGGTGCTCGATGTGAAAGGCTTTAGTTGACTCTTATCATGTATATAGAGCGAGTACTATATCTCGACAAAAGCTATAATAATTTTATCAAACAACATCATGCAGGAAATTGCTACCGAAAAATCAGTTTTGGTAATTGACATAGACCGGAAAAATCTTGAAGTAGGCTCTATTAATGTTCTCCTATCGATTTTATTAGGGTTCGTTGACAACCGAAAAAACATCTCTCTCTTTTCATTATCACTATATTCATGTAAATCTCATCATAAAACAATTCTCATTGTGAATAAAATATAAAGTTTTGAAAATACCCCAGTTCACAATGCTTCTACGCAATTTCTTTTAATGAAAATGTTGCTTAAGTCATAAACTAAACTTTTCTCGAAACTCATGTCTGGCCTGCTTAATGCATGTAGAGCACTTGTTCCTTAAACCCCCAAACAGAGACATACAAAAGGATTCTTTAAAAAAAATCTGGTCGTCACAATGAAGAAAAGTCTCCACGGGGAGGCAAGGGAGAAACTTTTCAACAAAAGTTTTTATTACTGCTCTTCTTCTGGTCGTATTTGGGTGATGGGTTTGAAAACTTTTGTAACTATTAAAATGTTGCCCCCAAAATTCAAATTGCAGACCAAAAAGTGTTAATAATGTCTTACGTGATTATTTCGTTCATTTGAGTCACTACAATGAAAGTTCAAGACACGTGACCTTTGAAACTACTGCCTTTCTTCCCCTGCCCTACCTATATACTACAATATAAACCATCATCGATTAGATTTAAATGTTGTCATTTTGAATTGCCATATATGACACTTTAATTGCAGGTGAGTGTTTCCGACGCGTGATCCTTTATTTATACCTAAGCCGGAAATGGTTGAAATTCTTCCTTAACCAAAATCAATTAAGTTGATTCAGTATTGAGGTAGGTAGGCTTAGTTTGAATTTGTTCAAAATTAATAGCTGATGTTAGCTTAAGTTATTAATGTTACAGATGCACCCTATTCGTCCCTCTTATGATTGTTTCGGTTTTAAAATGAGAGGATGTGATCCGGGATTGTATGAAAATAAAACGAAAGTCATAAATGTCACGTCGATTGTAGATAAACGTGAGAAACTTGGAAGTAATAATCTAAGGATTATTCAAAATATGTAAACTAGATACCTCGCTAAGTAGTCAATTAAAAACGCTATAAAAATAGGGATATCACAATTGCTGATTAGCGGATATTCCATGGTCAAATTTTCAAAGGATACGTTGTAATATTATTGAATCCGGCATACATAGATATGAATCATACTGGCTCTATCACAATTTTTCAGAGAAATTTGTAAAAATAAAGATTCTATACTCATAGAATTGTTATGGTCCAGTTCAAAAATAAATGTTGCATAGGCAATAGATGGACGACAGATAGCTAATGTATGATGTACAATGGTATTTGTATTCTCACAGTAGGCGAAATAATTTGTTCATAATAACAACTACGATCTGTTATGCCGTGGGTTCTTTTACCATTATTCGGTATTGAGAAACAAAATGAAATATTAATCATCGAAACCGCTTTATTGCTTTTCCAAATATTACCATTAAGATCTATTACACTTTGCAAGCTTAGACAATCGGGAATCACTTAGCAGCTCTGATTGAGTCTACCAAAATATGCATTCTGAACGCAGAAAGAGTCATTCGGCATCAATAACCGATTGAGAGCTCGCAAGTGGGTGAAGTGTTATTCTTCGACGTTTGGGTTTCCTGATACCTGTTTTTTGAACAACAACACTCGAAATTTTTGACTGTCATCTTAGTTATGCAATATGGATTGTATGCTGGTTCCATTATACCTAAAGGTTGTCTCATGCTTATCATAGGCCAACGCCAATGATTATCGCATTCAGTTGCGCACACATCATCCGGAACAACAACTGATTTTAGAGAACTTCAGAATTGTGGAAGGTGAATACGACCTTGGTTTAATTACCATATCAAGATCAAGCGCTGTCCTCGTCGGAGCTTCATTATATAGCATAATCGACAGTTTTACACAACAAAAAAAAATAAATATGATTTACATAATGTGTAATCATTTAAATGTGGACCTTTAAGTTACTAATTTTTTTTATTGTCGTAAATACTTTTATAAATTAGAGACATTTTAAATGTGGCGCAGTTATTCTTCACGTATAAAATTTAAATGAACTTTAACATATAATATCACAAAATACTGGGTTACTCTAAAGCTGAAAAGAGCACAATACTAAGGTTCTCTCATATGTAACAGATAAAGCTTTACAACAAGAAAATATAACGTTTTGGGAATGCAACCGTGCTATTGCGTGTTTGGTCTTCTATACCCTCACATAGGTGTGGGTTATATTAACTTTGTCATTCCGTTTGTCAACAACATCCCCCAAGAAATATGCTCTAAAGACCCCATAAAAGTATAGTATACTATCTGGTCGTGGTGAAATTCTGAGTCGATCATGAAGCATGTCTTCGTACTTTTGAAATCAGCGCTAACTTCCGAAACGAAACAAGCTATCGATTGATAACTTGGCACAGAAGTGTTGTATTGATGTAGGTCGGATGTATTGCAAAATGGCCATATCGTCGCACTTTTACGTATAGCCCCTATAAACGGCCCCAAAATTTGGCTTGCCAACCCTCTAAGAGAAGAAATTTCAATCAAGATCGCGGCATGAATATGGCAATTGGTGTATAGTATATGTGTCTTTAACATACCATAGCAAAATTGTACACATAACGGTCTATTATATAAGTACGCCATAGTAATCACGGACTCCCGATTTGGGCTGCGGAACCTCTAAGGCAAAGCAATTTCTCGATCCTATCTGAATTAGGTACTGTGTTTGATAAACTGTTTTACAACCAACCAAATAATTGGTCCATATCGTCCATAATTATATATAAAGCCCCATATAAGACGACTCCAGTTGGCTTGCGGAGCCTCTAAGGACCCCAAATTTCATCTTCCGGCTGCCCAATTTGGATGTGTCTAGTATATAGGTCCTTCTAATGAACCATGGCAAGTTGTCCCACATCGGTGCATAAATTATATATATATTAGCTCATATAAGACCGATACGAGATTTGACCCTCCGGTGCTTTTGGAGAAGCAAATTCTCCGATCATGTTTGAAATTTGGTACGTGGTGGTAGTATCATGATTTTAACAGCATGGCCAAAGAAGTGGTCCTACATATCTTGGAGGACCAATTTATCGAGTCGTTGAAATTTGGATAGCATTGTGGCTGTATAATGGCCGTTAACAACCTGCTATAGGTCTCATATCGGTCTATGTATATACCCTAGCCGTCAGATAATCGATCCGCAATCACAAAAGAATGGTCGCATATCAAGTTTAATTTTATATGGCCCCATAATCAAGCGCACGCATATTTCAATTTTTCTGTCTTACACGTATAGGACTACTCACAATTTAGAAGATATTAAGAGTTTTAAGATACCACAACCCCAATTAATTGCAGATTGTGGACTGACAGTTTTCATAGAAGTTTGCTGCGCATCCTGTTGGAGGGTACATAAGATTCGGCCTGGCGAACGTTACGGCGGTGATATCTTATTTGTTCTTTTTTTTATCCTTTGTGCTCTACATCTTTGCGACTTATGAATTTTTGTGACTCACTAAAACGGCTTGGCTATGATTTTATGGTTTCCATGCATATGGTTGTCTCCCAGGCCAATTATTTCCTTACCCTTTTATTATTAGTTTCTTTTACATTTTGGGATTTTCGTTTGGGTTTGAGGTCATGGACAAATGAAAACATTGCTGGTGTTGTTGTTTTTCTATTGCTTTTTTTTGAAATTTTTGCTGTTCTCCATACACCCATCGGTGTCATCTTCAGCGAGATACATGTTACTCTATAAAATTGACATAATCTATAATATTTAACAGCTATTATGTTAACTTTTATACATGTTTCAGCAACAGATTAACATTATTGTTTGTATTTACCATTTTAAAAGTTATGGAATTTCCCCTTACAAAGCTCATGTCTACAGCTGATTGATTATCTTAATTGTGTTTTTGATTTTGTATTAGTTCTGTAATCGTGCACAGGGTTCTGTGCAGCATCTCCAATGTATACTATCCGGCTTGTATCTCTCTTTTATGTCAGTATTCTCAACATTTTTGAAATTTGGTATGTGTCTCTGCTTGTGCATGTGGCTTGCAAGGGCCGTTTTTTGTTCTAAGCGGCTTTTGGTTCGGAGTCTTGTTTTTATTTGGTCCTAGTGGCTCGCACTAAGCCATTAGGATGGATTGGCTTTTCGTTCCATGCGGCATCTTTATTTTAATGTACTACATTCGACATTCTCGCTCTCCTTTTTATTTAGTTTTAGTTTTGCTGAAGGTCATGATATCGCTTTGTTACACTTTGGGCAGTTTGTAGTTACCCTTGTGGTATAGCATGGTTTGATCCATTTGCAATCTTTGGAGACCCTTGTAGCATATGTGCATCTTTTGAAACCATAGACGTGTCTTCTTGTTTGTCATGATTTTTCCTTTCTTATTTTTCACGTTTTCTTAGCAAACGAATTATTCCAACAGCTAAGCTACTTTTCTTCTTAAAACTTTCTTGTTGTTAATTTAGCTCTCTCTCTTATCGAAACGCCATTTATCATGGGTATTGGTGAGCATGATCATTCGAAAAGTTCCCATCGTAATGCGTATACAATGCACTCTCAGAGTTTAACAAGTTGTGTTAATTAGGCGAATACCGAACTTTCTCGCAATCGACGATAGCTCTCTCTAGAGCTAGATATGTAAGAATCTGAAATACAAAACATACGGAAATGCATACATGCTAGACTATGCTTTAAGCCTTAAATAAAAACAAATTAAGGAAATAGATCGTCGAACTATTAATGTTAAATAATTCACGTTTTTCTTTCTACCATGAGAAGCGTAGCAGTGGGTGTCTGTTGAAAGGCTTAGTTGCTCTTATGAAGTTATTAGTTGCGAGTACTATATCGACAAGTTAATATTCTTATCACACATATGCTGAGAAATGCTCGAAAATGAGTTTTTGGTATTGCATAGACGCGAAAATCTGCGTAGGTCTATTAACTGTTCTCCTATCGTTTATTGGTCGTGTTGACAGCGGTGCACCGAAACCATGTTTAGACTCATCATGATGAGCGAGATGGACAGACAGACTAGCGAATCGAAGCATTTTCCACCATTACCATTAGTGTTCGTTGTTTCACATACTTGTTAACGCGGTGAATTTTGTGTTGCTGATTTAAGTCCTCCGTAACGATGGAAAACTTTTACGCTCCCGTTTCGCGATCCTCTTTTTGTTTATGAGGGAGGTGATAAAAAGTTTTTGATAGTGTCATAAAAGTAAAGTGGTGTACAAGCTACTAATCATTCCTAATATTTGTTACAGGTATGAGGGTGTGGGAATTTTTTTGGCCAGAATTTTTGATTTTATAAAACAGAAATACTGGGTGGCCTGCTATGTATCACGCAGAAACTTCAGGGTGCTATAATTTCTAAGTAGCTTGTTGTGACACCATTCTAATACAAATTCAATCAAGCGAATAAGAAATGTTCGCGACGATTAAATTAATTGTTGTTTTTTTATTCTATTTCACTTGCTTGATTTAGTCATACTAGAGTAGTGTAAGATATCATCGCATTATATACATGTCTTGTGTTTGAAGACTAATTAATGATCTCTAGAAAGAGTTTCATTCTAATTTGGCAAAAGAATAATTGCTTAAGAAATTGAAGTGACACATTCCAAATATCTTGAAAATACAGGCCGTTACATATCACGATGTATGTAAATTTGTGATGCTGCATGGAAGACAAAAGGCGAGTCGATTAATGTATGGCTCATTTGGGACACATTGTTGATTTTCAGCCACTGTTCAAAAAGTTCATAACAGATTTTATTCTTTCTTTTTTTTTGTTTTTTTTTTTTTTTGATATTTAGTTTTTTTTAATATTGCAACAAAACTAGTTTCAGCTTATCTCCGCTATGTAAACTTCATACTTGAGTAAAATTGATTTGATTTTAATATTTTTTTTTTCAAGTGCGCATGTCATGGACCCCATCACTAATTTTGATTTGTGATGGTTCCTCGTCTGATTGTCGGTTTGTGTGTGATTTGTTTGTTTTTTGTTTAAATTCCCTTGAGGCTTTAATTATTATCAAAACACAATGGTTGATAGTCCCATGTTTGTTTTGATGACCAAACATGAAGACAAACAAAGACGAGGTTGGGCTGGGTTTTCCCAACAGGCAGCTGAACAAGTGGTCATTTCTTTGTACAACGCCAAAAAATATTCTTTCCTCCAATAAAAATTTTAGACAAACATCAGTTCAGTTTCTCATTTGGCTTTTCGTTGAAAGGAAGTTTATTCTGGAGAAAGTTATGAATTTTTGTGATAAACGTTTTTTTCTTTTCCAGGATGTAAACAATTTCATAAAAAGACTAATCAAAATTGTTTTTTTGGCTAACATTGCTTTTCCCTCAATCTTTCTCACTTCCAGAAGTTGTATTAGTTCTTAGCACCACTTTCCTGTATAAAATAATGTAGAAGAACTTATACGAATTTTATAAATTTTTTTAAAATTCTTTTTTTACTTTCGACTGGCGTAGACTCGAACCGCGGACATGTCAATTTGTAAGCCACCACTATCCACTGAGTATGTACCGTTATTGTCATAATAGACAATTACCCCTATTAAGTCTTATTTATGATAAGCATCAGCTTGGGCGCCCGAGCGGTTAAACAAAGTTTATCTTACGAAAAATACATTAGTTGGGCAGCCGTGGGCAGTGGTTGCTATGTCCGACTTGCTTGCCGTTGCTTGCGATTTTTCTCTGTCGATAACGTGTAATATTTTCGAAGCCAATTCAAAACTCTAACAACCAGAAAAAGTTTTCGGTAACCGTTTTCCACGTTTTTTTTCTTTGCGTGTGAGTTATGTATCGTGAGTGGTGGCTTTTTAAGTAATTATAATTTTTATTGTTTATATTTTTATTCATTTATTTTACATAATTGTTACATATTTTATAGGCTTCTTGTACTCAAAAATGTTAGTAGTGATCAATCGTCTAGTCGCATTTATGTAATCCCCTAAAAACCCAGCAAAAAATACTCTCAGGAGTAACGGCTTAGTTGCGCTTTTTTCCACCCCCACACCACCACCATAAAGAATGGTGACGGCCGTATAATATTTGTCAGATCTCACGTTTGTAACCATCGAACATAACCTCCGCGTTTCCGACTATATAGGAACGTATAGTAGTATATTGATCAGGGAGAAATTCTAAGACGATATAGCGACGACTGTCCGTCTGTCGTCTGCTGTCTGTCTGTCTGTAATGCTTGTAATCACGCTACAGTCTTCAATAATGACAGCACAATCGCTGGCTGAAATTTGCACAAACTCCGTCTTTTGTCTGCAGGCAAGTCAAGTTGAAGATAGGCGCTTATCGGTCCAGGTTTTGATACTAGTTACCCCATATAACGGACTCCGATTTGGGGTCTTGGACTTATAGAATATATGTTCTTTATCCCAATTTGCCTGAAATCTTGACATCCCTAGAGGTATTTTATGACCTCAACGAGGCTGTGCCAAAATGGTGGAGTGTCAGCGCGTCCAACTCGTTTTGGTATACGCCCCATATTAGACCGATCTCCGATTTTCACTTCTTGGGCTTATAGAAACGCCGTTTTTACTTCCAGTTATATTTACCTGAAATTGGAAATTAGGATTTGTCAGGACCAACAACTACGTGTGCAAATTGTGAGTATCGGTCCATATTTTGGTATAGCCGCCAAATAGAGCGATATCCCGATTTTCACTTCTTGGGCTTAATAGAACCGCAGTTTTTATTCAATTTATCTGAATTGGCAATCTAGAGGTCGCTTGAGTAGGACCAACAAATTACGTGTGCCAAAAACTCTGTGTATCAGGCTCATGTTTTGGTATGGTCCTTATAAAACGACG
>PGFW01029303.1:12184-24284 GCA_003123925.1 Haematobia irritans | reverse complement strand
ATGAAGAATACAAACGATAGAATAATTCATTTAAACAGCAAATACAAATTTCCATGCTTCTGTATATGGAATAGCAATTCACAACAATTTATTTTTCTTATAACAAGTAACTTTCTTATAACTTTATTTACGCTTTTGTACACAGAAAAAAAAGTGTCTCGTAAATTTAAGAAGATTTTTACAATAATTTATTACAAGAATTTTCCAGAATTTTAGTTCATTTTTCGTATCTTTAACGAAAATTAACTACTCGAAAGGAAATTTTACTAATTTTAAGTAGCAATCGTTTAGTTCATAGCCTACAAAATACGATGGAAATTTCCTTAAAAATTTTCTTAACTGGTAGTTAAAAATTCTTTCGTCATACTATAAAACTACTTATGAAATGTAAAATACTTTCTAAATAATAAGTGTAATTTACTATATAAAGTTTTTTGTATGAGAAAATATTTTTTGACGAAAATTGAACTTGAAAGCGGATAGCAATTTCTTACTGGCAATTCCTATAGTTAATAATAGTTGTACAACATTTCTCAATGAAATATTTTTAGTTCACATGTAATTAAATTTATAGACATTTTCGTCAAAAATGGGTAGATATCATTTCATGAAGTTTTTGCTAATTTTAAGTTAAACGTTTCATCGTTCTTATACTGATATGCATTTAAGAGTATTGTTTTTAGAATAAATTGTGGAAAGATGCTATGAACTAATGCATAGTACAGAGATCTTTCTCGTCAAAGTGGAATATGTTTAATGTAAAGATGATGTTACTTGAAATTTGTTTGAGAGTGAGAGCATGCAATGCAATAATGAGAAATGGTATCGAGTGATGGGGATGTTGTGCATATCTGAGCGTGGGGTTGTTTTTAATTTTGTTCTTTCAGTGGTTTGTGTGTGTGTGTTTATCAAAGACCATTAATAAAGAAGACGTGAATTGGGCTTTGATAGTGTTAGTAATAGAAAACGGAGATTAATATCATACTTGTTGGAAAAGCGCTCCGAACTTACTGGTTTGATGCAGACAATTTTTATTTAGCTTATTTTCTCCAACATTTCCACGCAAATTTCTGTGTCGGTTGCACTAAAATTATTAATAAAATGTTTCACGAAGTGTTTTTGTTCGTTTAAGAGTTTAAAAAATTGCTAAAATAAGCGAATTAAGTTTTGTTACGAATGCAAAATGAAAAGAGAAACCGAAAAAAGTTGCAACGTCTCATGGAACATGTATGGTATTAATCTCTGTTTTTTCAAGAAAAAGAGGAAGAGCAAGCTTATCTCACGTCTTCTTTATTAATGGTCTTTGGTGTTTATTATTTGCGAATGGTTTATTTGTCTGGACGAGGTGTTGTTTTCAATGAAGGACACCTGTGTTTTTGTTGTTGTAGAAATGTTTTGGTTTTGCTTGGTTTTGTTTGGCATGCTTCAGTTGTATAGTTGGCGTTGGCGTGGGCTGTTGCATCTTTTTAGCAAGTATGTAACAAGGGAATATAAAGGTATGGAATATTTTGGTTTTTTAGACATATATTGGTGTTTGGTTTTATTAAAACTTTGAAATGAAAGTTATTAATATTTTAGCGATGAGATGTACGATGGCGAAGTGATGATCGGTAGCTTAGAAAAAAGTTATTAGGAATGTTCAATATTTAGGAAAAAATGCTGAAATGGAAAGTATATTGAAATTGTTTTATCTAATTTAATTTTTATTATTCAATGTAAAAAATAAATATTCAATTTCAGAGTAACTCCAGATGAATTTGGAAAATTGTTTGTTACACTCAAGCGTATAGTTTAATGATAAATAGGTAAGAGTTCTTTTTCAATGTGGTTTTCTTTTAAAAAATAATATTCTTTATGTATATTATTATTTGCTAATTATTATTATTATTTTTTTAACAAGTTTCATGTTTTTCTTTGTTGTAAAAAAATATCTAAGTTAAGAGCAACCCCAGATGGATTCGGGCAAATTTTTATATTTCTCCTCAGCGTATAATTTAATAGAGAAGTGGTAAGTTTTCTTTTAAAAATTGGCTTTCTTCTCACTAGATTATTGTCAAAATTACAGGTTTTAATACCTTATTTTATGTTATTAGCTTTAAATCAATATTTTTTGGAAAATTTTTGTTACACCTCAGAATTTTGTTTAATCATAAATTGGTAAGTATTCTTTTAAAATGTGGTTTTCTTTTAAAAAGGATATTTTTTATTTATATCATTATTTGCTAATTATTATTATTTTTTTTTAACTAGTTTAATGTTTTTCTTTGTTGTAAAAAAAATATTTAATTTCAGAGCAACCCCAAGATGGATTCGGGCATATTTTTATATTCCTCCTCAGCGTATAATTTAATAGAGAAGTGGTAAATTTTCTTTTAAAATTTGGCTTTCTTTTCACTAGAATATTTAAATTTTTATGACCTTTTTATTATCAAAATTACATGTTTTTAATACTATTTTTAGTATTACAATAATCAAATATTTTTGGAAACAAATTTAATATTTTTATTGTAAAAAACAAATATTTAATTTCAGAATAACAATTTGGAAACATTTTTATGAATTGGTAAGCTTTCTTTAACATTCTTTTAACCAGAATATTTAGTTTTTTTTATGCATATTATTTCTTTAATTAGATTTTTTGGAAACCAATTTAATGTTTTCTATTTAATGTAAAAAATAAATATTTAATTTCAGAGTATCCCCAAATGAATTTCGATAACTTTTTAACCTCAGCGTACAATTTAATAGAGAATTGGTAAGTTTTATATTAAAACTTTGGCTTTCTTTTGACAAGAATATTTATTGTATTATGTCCTTCACTTCGATAACAACACAGTTTTATGAGTTAATATATTACTTAATTCATTATTTCTCTAATTGTTTCAGGTACAAACTTTATGAGGTACGTTTATCTAAGAAAAGTTGAATTCCTTACACCATTTAATAAAATGCCCCCAAATATGGTAAGTTACAAGCTAATTTAAAGAGATTAAAAATTATATTTTATTACATGTTAATTTTTAACAATTTTCATTATTCCTTCCATTTTTTTTCAGCAAGATATGTGAATATACTAACGATGAATAAAAAACTAAGGAAAAGTCAAAATGTCCAAATAGCGAGTTAAAATAAACTATTTTCTTTTTCCACGTGGTCATAATTTTTATTCACAAAAACATTGTATTAAGAACTTTCATCATAAGTTTTTATAATAAAGTACTTTTGCTTAAAGTTTAATTTTATTGTATGAAACTTTTCATAATAGTAAAACGGTTTGTTGTTGCTTTAACTATTTAATTTCTCTGTACTGTGGAATTATTGATTTAAAAGTAGTTCAGTCGTCGATATTTTAAAGAGACTGTTAACTATTTTTTATTATCGGGTTTCCCCAAAAAAATAAGCAATTAAACCAAAATAATACTGACTTTTTAACTTGGTAGGGGTATATAAATCTTATGGTGTGGTAAAAATGAACTAAAATACAATGTTATAGATTAACTAAAATGTAAGAGAATTATAAACTAGACAAGTTGAAAAAAATCTTAAGGGCTAAATCATGGTCAATATTACTACAGTTTAGTTCATTTTGCAATGGAAAAGGGTTCACTGTTTTTTCAGTGTACGTTACTAAAATACATAGATAAAATACATAAAATTTGTGTCAAAAGAAAACTTTGTTTGTCTAAAATTTCGTTCCTCAGAAAAGAAAACCTTCTTTCAGGGTATAGCAGGCGCACTGATCATGAAAATTGCTTGAAACTGAAAATAAAATTTCCAGATTTTACTCATCGTATTCATTTAAATAATGGCGGATCTACATCTACAGATTTAAGATTTCAAATCAAGGCATTATTTCATCATATACACTATATGTTTATGATTTCTCAAAAACTCAACCAAAATTGGTTCTCATAAATTCAGAATCTGATCTGGTCTTCATAGGTAGAATCTTTAAATTTTTTCTTCGGGAAGCGTACTGGTTGAACTGATTTGCTTGGGAGAAGATATTATCAAGTAACCCACTACGACGGAGAGTTTTCAAAGTAAACTATTATATTTGATTCATGGTGGCGGGTATCTAAGATTCGGCCCGGCCGAACTTACTGCTGTATATACTTGTTTTGTTTCAAATAGGTTAGAAACAGAGTAAGGATTAATAAAAGTGTACAATTTATTTAAATTTTGTCAAAAATATGCTAAATGCATTCGAACAAAGGCTTAGAATGCATTAAAGCAAAATTATAAAAAATTATTTTTTTTGGGCAAAATATCAATTTTTTTAAATTTACATCCAAAACACTGAATTCGGAGAACACCCTTAAGAAGTGAAGCAAAATGCAGTGCAACGGCTTGTGGAAATGGTGGACATCCGTCATATAAAAAGCCCATGTTAAATTAATCGCTTCTGTGCCAATTTTTCATCACTTCCGGATCCAAAAAGCACATTTTCACTACTTTTTTGGCGACGCTTTTTTTGCTGGGATTCTATGGACATCAGCGAACTTCCTAATCTTAATCTCTCTTGAAGCATTGTACTTCTTACTTCATTTTTAATTCTTTTTAGTTTGGAGAAGGAACTTTCCCCACTGCAGTTAGTAACCATCATGCTTAAAAAAATTCTGAATGCGATTTCTACATTTGGAAATGTGTCGTCAATGTTGTTTTCTTTGGAGAGTTTTAACATAGAATTAGTTCCCTCATTTTCACTATCCATAATTTTCAAGTATTCTGTTAAGTGCAAACATTCTATTTCTAACTCTTTCTCATTAACATCTACATAATAACATTCAGCAATCTGGCAGGAGCTAGGGGCCTTATTTTATAGCGGGGCCCTGGGCACGTGCCCAGAGTGCCCTGTGGGAAAGACGGGCCTGAATACGATATAGTATTGTCCTTGTTTATTAGAACTGTAATTCGCGAGCATAGAACCATACCAAGTTTTTCGGAGTTGCCATATCGATTTTTCCCAATCTTGCCGTAATTGCAGACTTCAGTTCTTTGGGTGTTGTATATTGCTTGGACTTCGCAAATACCTTAGCGGAGAATATGCCCCAGAGATCATCTATAGGATTTAGATCGGGACTTAGCGCTGGCCAGTCTACTAAAGGTATATCACGCGACTTAAACAAGTTTTTTTTTGTGAGGCGTGCAACATGGATGGGAGCATTATCTTGTTGGAAAGTCCAAACTTCACCATATAACTCATATGCAAAATCTATTAAATTGTACTCCAATAAATCGACATATATCTCTTGCGTTCATTTTAGTGGGACAAAAAACATAATGTTAGATTTTACTCTGCTCCAAAAGCTGCCCATACATAAGAGATCCACCCCCGTGGGTGCGTTTATAGCAAGTTTGACGAGGGTACCGAAAATCTCGCCAAATTTTGTGATGGCCATCAGGACCATTTCGTCGCTAAATATAACCGTTTCGAACTCTTCGTCCCAAAACTTGTATTTTTTAGCAAAAAAAAAAAATACGAACAGTTTTATGGTGTTGTGTTAACTGCGGTTTATGAATTTTATTTTCGTATTTTAGTCCTATATCGTGCTTGATAATTTGCTGAATTCGTTGCCTAGACACATTCAGACCCAATTCTACTTTTATTTCTCTGCAGCTCATATTTTCATTGGAATGCGCCCACTGCGTTTACCACAACCATAGTTTGTGGGATTTTTTTTTAAAAAATTGCTAATCGTATTGCGCTGTCGATTTGTCGCCGATGTAATTTCTAAAATTTTTTTGCCAGCTAGGTCCATTCCGATAATTGAATTGGTGTCGAATTGGTGTCTAGCAACAAAATCGCTAATGATAAGCATAGCATAGAGGGTGATAAACATCGTTAAAAAGTAAAAATTTAAGTACCGTTATTTTCGTCCAAAAGAGAAATGGAACAATTTTTGCACATATATTTATTTTACAGAGGTACACCCTAGAAGAATCATGAACGGCGTGCTCATTTCAAAAACGATTCGTTTCATGAAAGTGAATCAACAACACATTGTGGTGTCAAACTGGAATGAACACCGGTCAATCTGACAGATAAATGACACCATGCTGTTGTCAAAACAACAGTACCGGCGTTCATGATCTGAAAACGTTATGGTTACGACTATTATAAACACAAATGAAAAAAAAAACAAGTAAGTAAATTCTAAAGTCGGGCGAGCCGCTATATAATTATACCCTTCACCCGCTATGGTAAGCAAAATTTGTGTTACATCTCACTAAAGGTGATTCTTTGAAGGTTAGGTTTATCAAATGCCATTAGTATTTGACAGATCACGTGGATTTCTCAGACATGGTGTCAAAGAGAAAGATGCTCAGTATGCTTTGCTACATTTCATCATGAATAGACTTAACTAACGGCGCACAACGTCTAATTTTCAGTGAATGGGCCCTAGAAAAGTTGGCATAGAAAATCGGGCCTTTTTTTTATCGACAAAATTTGTTCAGCGATGAGGCTCATTTCTGGTTGAATGCACGTAAATAAGCAAATTGCGGCATTTGGAGTGAAGAGCAACCAGCAAGCCGCTTAAGAACTGGCCATGCATCCCGAAAAATGCACTGTTTGTGTGGTTTGTACGCTGGTGGAATCATTGGACCGTATTTTTCAAAGATGGCTGTTGGACGCAAAAGTTAACGGTTGACATGGGCGATCGCTATCGTTTCGATGCTAACAAACTTTTGTTGCCACAAATGGAAGAACTGAACTTGTTGACCATGTGGTTTCAAACAACGATGGCGCTACAAATGCCACACAGCTCGCGAATTCTATGGCCTCATTTTAGCGCAAAACTTC
This sequence comes from Haematobia irritans, assembly GCA_003123925.1. Taxonomy (NCBI): domain Eukaryota; kingdom Metazoa; phylum Arthropoda; class Insecta; order Diptera; family Muscidae; genus Haematobia; species Haematobia irritans. The sequence goes on along the minus strand of PGFW01029303.1, from coordinate 17,479 downwards.
GGAGAACAATTATGCTCGAAGAAATGCGACCGGTAAGTTGGCCACGCATAATCATGCGATTTGTACGCTTTTGACTATTATTTTGTGGGGCTTACGATCAAGTCTAAAGTCTAACAGAAATACCAGCAACTATTCCAGCTTTGGAACGCAACATTTTTCGAAGAAATTCGGCTTATTCCGGCCGAATGCTCGAAAAGTTGCCCAAAATGACTTTGAATGGAACCAGCCTACGGCAGCCGCGGATCAACATTTAAATGAAGGTATCTTCAAAAAAGTAAATGTCATGGACGGCAATGCTCAACGTTTCAAATAAAGAAGCGCGATGAGATTTTGGCAAATTTTCAATGCGTTTTTTTTTAAAATAAAGTTAATCAACGCTCTTAACAATCACCCTTTACTTCACATTTGGCTGTAAGCTATATAAAGGAGAAGAAGTTTTTTAGCTTCTACAAAAATCATCAGAAATTAAAATTTTAATACGGCTAACGCTATCCAGTTAATTGTAGGAAACTTCCATTGAAAATGGGTCTAAAATGTGTAACAGTCTGCCATATTTCCCCAACTCTGGTGTACGTATATATGGGAGCTATATATAATCTGAACCGATTTTGACATCTATAGTTAGAATAATAATTCTGCTATCTATGCGGAATTTCACGCAAATGGGAGTATAACTTTGGCCCCCCTGGCCATATGAGTGCAAATCGGACGGAAGATATATATGGGAGCCATATCTAAATTTGAACGCGATTTCAACCAAATTTGGCACAATTACCGATACTATTAAACGTACCCCTTGTACAAAATTTGAAACAAATCACGGCAAAACTCTGGCTTTTGTGGCCATATAAGTTCAAATCGGACGAAAGTTATATATAGGAGCTATATCTAAATTTGAACCGATTTCAATCAAATTTACCAAGCATTGGTAGAATGTCAATTCTACCCTCTGTGCAAAATTTCACGAAGATCGGTAGTAAACTTTGGGATCTGTGGTCATATGAGTCTAAATCGGACGAAAGATATATATGGGAATTATATCTAAATCTGAACCGATTTGGCTGATATTTTGCAAGATCTTCGAGATTCATAAAATATTTAGATGTACGATATTTCAAGAAAATCGGTTGTGAAACACGCTACATATGACCATATCGGGGATAAGATATATGAACCGTTTTTTCCAAACCAATAGCGATGTCTCCTCCAACGAAAACGGCCTATGCCAATTTGAGGACCGATCGGACTTAATGCGAGTCGTCACTTTTGCACACAAAAATTAATATATATAGCAGACGGACGGACGGACCAAGACAGACAGACAGACGGACATCGCAAAATCGGACTCGAATCTAATCTAAGCCGATCGTATACTAAAGATGGTCTATTGACCACTGTTTTCTTGGCGTACATAAAAATATGCACATAACTTATATATAACCTTACCACAGTAGTGGTGAAGGGTATAAAAAGGATTTCGCTAGCGTGACTCGAACCTGTGTTTTCTGCCCAGCTCATACGCATTAACAGTCGCGCTTAGGCCATGTATACAGCAGAGGGAGTGCCAATAATAAAAATTAAATACGATTATTTAAGACGTTTCATGCGCCAAAGAAAAACGAATGCCGTTCATGAAATCGTCGAAATTGTTGAACATTTCCGTTTTGATTTTTGTGAACGTTTCCGTTTTCATTTTGCTCATCCCTCCGTTCACGACTATGGACACGCTATTATTTCTGTTTCATGCTAATACTTGCCGATGCAAAGTATTTTAAACTCCTTTAACATCGTCCTCTGTAATTTGGAAGTTAGTCCAAACGGGTATATATTTGGCAAAACGAGGCAGATTAAAAATCTATATTAATTCCAGTGCTTGACCGCTTATGAAGTTATTGCGCGATAAAATAGCAGCAGAAGTGAGAATACTAAACTCAACGTCCAACATTTCAGCGACGCGAATCGACATGAAATTTGCCAAGAAATTTGTTTCTTCCCAGAGGCTCTCAGCAGGTCAATCTGGGGTATCGCGTTTATAGGGGCTATATATAATTATGAACCGATATGAACCATTTTTTGCAGGGTTGTTAGAGACTATATACTAATATAACGTCCAAAATATTAAACCGAATCAGACGAAATTTGCTTCTCCAAGAGACTCCGGAGGTAAAATCTGGGAATCGGCTTATATAGGGGCTATATATAATTATGGACCTATATGGATAAATTTTTGCATGGTTGTTTGTGGCCATATACTTTCACAACACAGAAAATTTCAACCGAATCGTATGAAATTTTCTCCTCCAAGAGGCTCCTAAAGCCAAATCTGGGAATTGGTTTATATGGGGGCTGATATATATAATTAGGGGACCGATACGGACCAATTTTTGCATGGTTGTCAGAGACCATATACAATATAGACGTTCCAAAATTGTTACACCGAATCGGACGAATTTCTTCTCATTAGCTTCCGAGAGTAAAATCTGGGGATCGGGCTATATAGGGGCCTATTTGATAAACTATGGACCTATATGCATTAATTTAGGCATGAATGTTAGAGAACCGCTATACTAACACACGTACCAAATTCAACGGATGCGATGAAATTTGCTCCTCCAAGAGCGATCACGCAGCAAAAATCTCGAGATCGGTTTATATTGGGCTATATATAATTATGGACGATATGCCGCGGAATTTTTGGCAATGGAGTGTTTAAGGTCATATACTAACTTCACCGTCACCCAAATTTTTACCCCCCGATCGGATACCAATTTGCTCCTCAACAGGCTCCTTAAAGCCAAATCCTGGGAATCGGTTTATATGGAGCTGTATATTAATTAGGGCGATAACGGACGCAATTTTTTGCGAACGGTTGTTAGAGGCCATCATACCGTAATATGAACGCACAAAATTTAACCGAATCGGCCACGAAATTTGTTCCGCATTGAGCTCGGCGGAGGTCAAAATCTGGGATCGCGTTTACTATGGGGGCTATATATTATTTAGGACCTTATATGGACTAATTTTAGCAGAATGATTAGAGACCATATACTATAGTAGTCACCAGCGTACCAAAATTTAACGGCGATCGGATGAAATATTGCCTCCTCCATAGAGGATCCGCAAGCAAACCGACCTACATTAATAACAACTACTTTCAAGTTTCCAAGTCGATAGCTTTTTTGGTTCCGAATGTTAGCGTGATTTCACAGACAGACGGATTAGCTAGATCAAACTCAGAATTTTCACCACCTTAGAATATATATATTTATGGGGTCTTTAGACTAATATTCTCGATGTGTTTAGCAAACGGAATGACAAAGTGGAGCGGCAGCGTTTGTCCATGAATTGTTTCACCAAACGCTAGATTTGTCCAAAAAAAACTAGGCAAAAAACAGCTCAAAAATATTAAAAAAAATAGCTAGAAAAAAAGCTAAAATTGTTGCTATCAAAATCAATTTTTGATTGAAATTTAAACAAACTTAAAGGCTTTATTTCACTTAAAGGCATATTATGTTTAATTGTATCAATTTAATTCCATTTCTGCTGAGACTGTAAGAAAATACTATGTCATATTAGGGCTCTGTGGCTACTCGATACATTTTTGATTACTATCACAAACTTTTTACTGGAAGGTCCTTCCGTTTATATTTCCTATGTAAAACATTTTCCAGTGAACTTGCAATTGGTCCAGTTTGGTTAACTCAATGTCAACATAGAACTGCATTAGAAAATTGTCAACATAGACTCGCTTAGAAAATATTTCTATATATTTCGTTTTAACTGAATTAATGATTAAATTCGTGAACGTGTAGCACTTCTCACTAATTTTACCCAAAGAGAATAAAACCCATTAACTGTCTTTGCAAGTTATAATGAGTAACTTTTATCGGCGAAAAATTCCCAAAACCTATGTGTTGTGTCCAATTTCGTAAATGTAAATCCATCCCATTCAATAAATAGCATATTTGTTTTGATTTTTTTTGCACCTTTTTTCTACACTAATGATTTTTGTATTGATTCGCGAGTCAAATTTGAATTTATTCGTATTTCCTCAGGCTCTTTTCTTCATGAGCTATCAACAGTGGCTTAAAAACGTGCTAACGAAAAACTTAATTTTCAAATTCAGACTCGGACTTTAAGTAGAAATTATCTATGTATATAAGTTTTTTAAATAAAAATGTTGAAACCTCTTCATTTTTCAACGTTATTTTGGTTTGGTTTCAGATACAAAAACTCCACAAATAGCATGAAATGACTACAACGCCATATTTACATGCTCATATTTTCAACTTTAAATATGGAATATGTTTCAATACCCAATAACCACGAGATGTACATTACGAGTATACGCTGGGAAAACGAATGAAAGCATAAAGTAGACAACATGAAAATATATTGTTATCTTCTAATAACAATACATGAGCATAAGTGTAACACATACACACACACACACGTCTGTAATATATATAAATCCTTCACACATAACATAAGTGCGTAACAGTTAGTGGACAACATTTTATTTGCTATAGAATAAAATTTTGCCATAAAATTTTGTACAGAAATAAACTTTAAAAAAATGTATATATGTATTTTTTTTTTCAAAATTTTTTAGAATTTTGACAAAAACTTCTATATGAATAAAATTTTAGCAACATTTTCTATAGAAATAAAATTTTGCAAAATTTTGTACAGAAATAAACTTTAAAAAATTTTATATACATACAAAATTATGCAAAAATTTTTTATAGGAAGAACATTTTGTAAAAATTTTATATAGAAATGAAATTTTGCGATGACTATCTAATACAATTTTGTGAAAATTTTCTGTAGAAATAAAATTTTGTGAAAATTTTCTGTAGAAATAAAATTTTGTGAAAATTTTCTATAGAAATAAAATTTTTAAAAAATTGTCTATAAAAATAAAATTTTGAGAAAAATTTCTATAGGAATAAAATTTTTACAAAATTTTCTATAGGAATAAAATTTTTACAAAATTTTCTATAGAATTAAAATTTTGACAAAATTTTCTATAGAAATACAATTTTGACAAAATTTTCTATAGGAACAAAAATGGTCCCCTGGTACGAATTTTGGTCCAATGTTGGACAAATATTGGTCCAAAATAAAAATTCATTGTGGCAACGCTGTTTCTATATAACACACATGGGCCAGGGGGAGGGCAGGCAGGTCAGAGACATGATGAAATGAGATGAGTAGCCCTTTCACACTGCTATATTGAATATACATGAGGTCATGAACTTAGATTATGTGTATGTTGCCATTATGTTTTCTGTG
>PGFW01029302.1:8367-18799 GCA_003123925.1 Haematobia irritans | reverse complement strand
GGAATGATGGGAATATGAGTAGCATCAAAAATAGAGCACGTGTAATCCCTAACCTCATGACAATATAAACAAATTCCATTATAATGAAATCATATTGATCACTTTTACAATACCATATTAGTTTTGTTGAGCTTTTTTATGTATATGGAAAAGTGAAATTCTCAAATGTTAGGTAATAGTTTCACACATGAACAAAGGCGAAGAGGGGGTAGCCCAAAAACCATGAATTGCCAAAAACAAATACCAAAAAGCATCATCGTATTTGGCCAACGTTGACATAATAAATTATGAAATCTATTAAAAAGAAAATATTACACTCATAACTGATGTACTATGCTACTAAAAGAGCAACTGCTGTTACTGTTGCTGCTGCTTTATATTATTTTGTTATTAACAAAAACTCAAATATAAAACTCAAACTATCATAGCACTATTCAACGAATTTCTTTCACTTGCCGTATTGATGATCATTCTTCGAGTCGCACACAATAACGACAAATATGTTGTAATGCTTTGACAAAAAAAGCACCTTGTCCGAATTTATGAGTGTTCAAGTAAAAGTTGTTAAAAATTAAACTTATGTCGTTATAATTTTGCGACTAGATAGTGTGCAGTCAAACAAAATCCCAAAACCTCTCAAAAAGAAAAAAAAACTAACAAGAAAAGAAATTTCTGGCCATTCTTCCATTGTTAATCTGTTTTAAATATGAATGCTATAAATATGCAAAAAAAGCATAACATGAAATGAAAGAAATTTTAACACAATGGAAAACAAAACATAAGTGGGACCGAATAAAATGTGCCTACACCAGGATGAATTGGGTGTTGGTCTGAATATGAGAAATGTCGTGGAAAGGCCGTGTGGAGCGGAGATGTGATTGTTGTGTGGGGAAGATATTCGGTTGCAGGTGGGTTTTGTGATGATGAAGCCGAGTTGAAGGGCGGTTTACCAGTTTCCTCGGAGATAGGAAGTCGGGAGTCGCGGTGGGTCGGATAGGTCAGGGTGTAGTTTGGTCGGTTTGACTGCAGAGTGAAGAAGAGGGTGGGTGGCTTGCGTGACCGTCTGATGGGGGTAGCGACCGGGGGGGTGTGGGAGAGAGGAGGACGGGGGACACAAATTTAAAATTTGTGTTCTAAATTTAATGAAAACAATTTTAAAGCAAGATTATAATCTTCTTTCGATTAAAATTTATCTATTTTAAAGAAATGTTCTCTATTGCTGGTCCTAAAATTTAAAGTGGGCAATGACTGCTTGTCATATTTGGGTGCAGATATTTCGACGGATTGGATGGCGGGGGTGGTCATTATCAACTATTTATACAATATTTTGTCAATAGAAATCTTTATAACTGTTAATCTTTTATAAGAAAAATTTGTGACCACGAACTCATCATTTCAAATTTCTTGTATAGAATAATTCTCTAATGTCAAAATTAAATTCTATGTGATGAGAAAATATTTGTTATAAAACAAAGTTTAATAATATTATTTCATATTGAGAAATATATATATTTTACCAATTTTTAATAATTAATTTTTCTTATTTGTGAAAACAATTTTCTTGTTTTATAAATGTTTTCCTATAAATTTAATATTATGAAAATGATTTGTCTATTTAGAAACTTTTTAGTCTTATATTTCTAATGGGAGTCGTCTATAGAAATCAGCCTTTGTCATAATAGGGTTGCTAAATCAACATTCTCTTATAGAATTATACTCTTTTGTATGGACAAACACATTAACATAATGCGTGGTATATGAGGCGAATATGTTGCTGCTCTCCGATCATTGTCGCATCTTCAGAAGAATCTTTTTTACCTACACTACCATATGATGATGATGATGTCGCGATCAACCAACTTGGCTTTTCACTTTTATTTGACATCCAAGAAAATAATTTACTAACAATTCAAAAAAGGCCAAAGTGTGGGTAAAAGCAGCCATTTATGGTTGGCCCTCTAAAGTCTGAATAAAAAACTTTCGCTTTTTTAACATTCTCGTTGATCAAATAAAAAAGAAATATTTACAAAAAAAAAATAACAACGACAAATGCTTAACACCAGGCAAATGGCAGGCAACCTTTAAGCTGTTCAGCAGAAATAAAACCCGTATATATTTACATTAACACAGCCACTGTGAACATATAAACATTCGGAACTTCCCTAGAAACCGCACATTCACACACAACCATCAATGCGCAGGCGCACACCTAGTCGACTGAAATTTAAACAAAATTAATTTCACTTTTTTATTAGTGCGTTTTTACCACATGACTAATCGCGATTGAAGCTGACTCGAGGAATTGACACCAGAAGTAGCAGTGAAAAAAGCGTACCATGTCCCGATTTCTTCGTTGACGTCTCTGGTATTGATTACACTAAAACCCAATTCATTTATAAATTTAAGTTTAGTATACTTGTTACTAGTACACACGTTCCCTAATTTTAAATGATTTTTAGCTTTATAATCAAGTAACAATTCAATGAAAAATATTACATTGAGGCCAAAGATTTGTAGTCCCTAATACGAATGCGAATTTCGCTTGGGCATAAAGAAGTATTTAATACCTTCACACTGACTGTACCTACAGCTATAATAAGTTTGTCATTGTGTATTGTAACGCCGAGAAGGATAGTCCATAGACCCACCTTTTAGTATTACCGATCGGCTCTTATAATTAAATTCTGAGTCGATTTAGCGATTGTCCGTCTCTGTCTGTTGATGTATTTTTGTGTGCAAAGTCCAGCTCGCAGTTTAGGTCCGATCGTCCTCAAATTCGGCATGGGGTCCTTTTTCGGCTCAAAGACGATCCCTATTGATTTTGGAAAAAATCGGTTCAGATTTAGATATAGCTGCCATATATATTTATAACCGATCTGGTCATAAATGACGTCTTTATCAACCAATCTTCTTCCAATTTAGTATAATCGAGTATTTTGTGAATCTCGTAAATTTTGCAAAATCTCAGTGAAATCGGTTCAAATTCAGATATGGCTCTCATACACTCAAAAAAAAACTTTACTTGGGTCTAAAGATTTTGACCTTCCTTTAAGGATTTTTGTATGATTCCGAGCCAAAGATGCGGCCTTTTTTAATATACATTTTTAGGGACCTCCCTGGCTTTTAAATCTAGGATCGATAAAATTAAATTGGATACAGATCTCATTTATCGAATTTTTATTCTCTGATTGCGATATATTAAAGCTATTAATGTACAAACAAATACCAGTTTCAAAATCCAAATTATACCAAGTACTTCAAAGTAAAAAACTGTCTTTCACTTAATCTAAAACTTTAATACCAAAAGATGCAATCTTTGAAATAAGTTTAGCCTATATTTGAAGCCATTTATTCTTAAATTAAAATTCAATATGTCAGTTGAGTTAAAGACGATTTTTTAAATTAAAAACTTTTTCCTTTTATTTAAGGAACATTTTCTTACTCAAAGTCTACAACTATCAACAGAGTCACGCCAATAAATTTCAAAGATTTGTGTCCTAATTTAATGAAAAAATTTTGATGCCAAGATTATAACTTAAATTTCCGTTAAAGTTTCGTAACATTTCGGAGTCCTAAAATTTGAAGTTGCATAATAATTCCATATTAGGTCAATTATTTTTTTTCAGTGTATATACTTTCGGGGCCGATTTACACTTCTCTATGGCCTCAGAGGCCAATCTTTGTTCCGATTGACGTGAATTTTGCACAGGGAGTTAAGAAATTAACATACTACCTGAATTGGTTTGAAAATCGGTTCAGATTTACACTCAAAAAAAAATAGTGAACTCTCTAATTTCACTAAAGCAATTAACTTTATTTTTAGTTCATGGAATTATTATGTTTGGAAAAAGTTCCTTTACTCTAATAATTGTTTGTGTTTCGTATAAGTTTTTAAAATTAACGTAAAACCGATAGGAAAAAATATACTCAACATGAAGAAATAAAAGATTAATAAAATCGGTTCCTTCCACGAAAATAAGTTCAGTATTCTTTTAAAATTTGCAAATTTTACTACAAATGCGTTCATAGTGAACTTTCGTTATGTCATAAGACATTCTTGATAGCAATTTTTAACTTCCAGTTTTTCCTTCAAACTACAAAATCTTTCTTTTAACAAGTGAAAAAACTTATTATGTTAATAAATTTTCTTGAATTGTCGAAAAATATTTACTTATTTTTAATAGGCCGATCTGGGGTGATTGCCAACGTTGTAATCCAGTTTCAGTTAAAATTTTTCTGACAAAAAATTCTAAACTTTCTAAAAATTAAAACCGAAAGTTTTCTTTCTAGTGGTTCACTGTTTTTTCAGTGTATGATATAGCTCCTATATATAGCTTTCGCCCAGATTTACACTCCTATGCCCCAGAGGCCAAAATGTACGTTTCGAGTCTAACAATAGCAACGTTTTCCGTTGAAGAAATTTCTTGAATAATAAAAAAGTAAGAAATTAGTGAAATATTTTCTAAATTATACACTGAAAAAAATATTGTCGTGAGGCAAATTTTGCTTATAACAGTCATTTTATTTCCATTTCATCAAAATGCATTCCTTGAAAGTGACATTTCAGGAGAGTAAGTAAGTATCCCAGCAAAAAAAGCGTCGCCAAAAAAGTAATGAAAATGTTCTTTTTGGATCCGGAAGTGGTGCAAAATTTACGCAGAAGCGATGAATTAAACACGTTGGCACTGATAAATTTGCATCACGTTCTTTATGTCTGATCCGAATTCATATGTATTGGATGTTTAAATTAAAAAAATCTGTGATATATTTATATCGGAAACGGTTTGAACACCTCAAAATAATTTTCAAAAATTCACAATTTTTTTCAGATTGGATTTAGCATTTGTTTGTCGACAAAATTTAAAATGATTTTGTACCATTTATTGAATTCTTTACCTTTGTTTTAACCTATTTGAAAACAAAAAAAGTAAAATTATCCATTAAAAGTATGGAAAAGAACGCAAGTTTAAAAACAAGGTATATACGGCCGTAAGTTCGGCCAGGCCGAAGCTTATGTACCCTCCATCTCATGGATTGCGTAGAAACTTTCTACTGAAGAAGGATGTATCCAACAATCGAATTATTGGGTAGCGTAAACGCTTGCCGATGGAAGGCGTATATTAAAACTTCCTTAAACTGTAATATATACGCACATAGTCCAATATGTGGTATATATTAAACTAAAAAAGACGATTAAATACGTATATAAATAAGTTTAAAGTTTCTATAGAAATAAAATTTTTGACCAAATTTTCTATAGAAATTAAAATTTTGACAATTTTCTAACAGAAATAACATTTTGACAGTGTTTTTATCTATAAAAAATTAAATTTTGGTAGATTATTTTTGGCTCGAGTGCTACCACGATTATGAACCCGAATATTGACCAATTTTTGTGTGATTGGGATCGGCTATATATAACTATAGCCGATAAATGGATCAAATTTTGACATGGTATTAGCGGCCCTATACTTACACCACGTTCCAAATTTCAACCGATCGGATTGAATTTTGCTCCTCCAAAGAGGCTCTGAGATCAAATCATGGGGAACGTTTATATGGGGGCTAATATATAATTATGGACCGATATGGACCAAATTCCTTGCGTGTTTATTAGAGAACATCTAACACCATTGTTCCAAATTTCAACCGGGATCGATGAATTTTGCTACCTCCAAGAGGCTCCGGAGGACAAATCTAGGGATCGATTTATATGGGGGCTATATATAATTATGGACCGATATGGACCAATTTCTTGCATGGTTGTTAGAGAACCATATACTAACTCCACGTACCACAAATTTCAACCGTATCGATGAAATTTTGCTGATCTAATGAGGCTTTCCGCGGAAAAAAAAAAAGGTTTCCCCCCCCAAAAATCCCCCCTGGGGATCGCTTATATGGGGGCTATATAAAAGGACCGATGTGGACCAAATTTTAATAAATGGTTATTAGAGATCCAATATAAGCTAACACCATGTACCAAAACTTCCAGCTGGATTCGATGAAATTGTGTTCTCTTAGAGCAATCGCAAGCCAAATTTGGGGTCCGTTTATACTGGGGGCTAATACGTAAAAGTGACCGATATGAACGCATTTTGAATGGTGGTTTAGAGACCATATACTAAAACCAATGTACCAATTCAGCCGTATCGGATGAGATTTGCTTCTCTTAGAGCAATCGCGAAGCCAAATTTGGGGGTCCGTTTATATGGGGGCTATACGTAAAAGTGGACCGATATGGCCCAATTTGCAATATCATCGCGACTTACATCAACACAACTACTTGTGGCTAAGTTTCAAGTCGAAGTAGCTTGTTTTATTCTGAAGTTAGCGTGATTTCCAACAGACGGAACGGACGGACGGAGCATGCTCAGATGAACTCAGATTTCAGCCACGACCCAGAATATATATACTTTATGGTCTTAGAGCAATATTTCGATGTGTTTAGCAACGGAAAATGAACAAAGTTAATATACCCCCATCCTATGGGTGGAAAGGTATAAAAAAAATTGAATTTAAAACAACTTCCCTGGTAAGTTAAAATAAATACACCCAGAAAAAAAAGTGCCTTCGAAACTAAGAAAAATTTCATCAATATAGTTTTATCCAATTTTTATTTCCATTAAAGGTAATTTTTGTGAGAAATAATAAAATTGTAACTCGTTTCAGTAAAAAATTCCTAAAACTGTAAGCAGTTAGGAATAGTTCATTAACTAGAATAAGGCAATGGAATTTTACTCATGACTATTTTCCTCGCTGGGTATAAGAATTTACTACTGAAACAAGAAAATTTTATTTACCGATAACAAAGCATTCGTAAAAATAAACAAAAAACCGAACTAAAACCAAATTTTCCTCAAAATTAGTAAAATCTCTATACAAATGATAATTGCGACTTCCTTTAAAATAGAGAAGTTTTTCATACATACGAACAACACTTGGCATAGAAAAATATTTAGTTTCATTTCGTACTAAGAAGTATGCAATCTCTTTCTAAAAACTTAAGAAACACACTTGTTAGAATATAGGAAATTTCCTAAATATTTTCTATTGTCTATCCTGCAATCGATACCTGTCATCGCAATCGATGTGTTTGCGCGTGGTGTAATCGATATGTTGCGCATGGGTTGTTTTTTAGTGGGAATCTGGCGTTGTTGTGGTTACGGAAAGATTGTTAAAAAAATAATTGGTTAAAAAATAATAATATAATAAATAACAATAAAATATATTAAAATATTTATTATTTAAATTAAGTGAGAAAAATTTTCTTTTTTCGAAAATAAATCTATCAATGTCGTGGATGGTAATATAAGAAGAAAGAAACACAGCAGAATAACAACCCTTTCATCTTGTCTTCTATTTTGGAATCATTCAATTATCAGGTATATTCAGTGACGCTAACCTTTTGTAACAAAAATTGGTTTATGATTTTTTTATATTGTAGGTATTGAAAAATTGGTAAAAGGAAGACAAAAATTGTCAGGCAGCAACTTATTTAAAAGTGAAAAGTACAAGAAGAAGAAAAAGTGCGTTTTACAGTTGAGCTAATATCACATGGAAAAATTGGAACAGCGGAATAATAAACTAAATATTTCAAGAGATTCGATGCATGTTGATTCTAATAAATAATATTCAATATAATTAATAAAACATGTCTTTTTATTGAAGATAAATTCTTATAATAAATAAATAAATTGTTATTTAAAAAACGGAAGGTAAGCAGTTCTTAATTATGAAGTAAAAGTTTACCACAAAAATGTGTAAAATGATTTGTCCATGTGAATGAAAAAATTTCAAGTAAAAATCATTCCCATATATGAAATCCAAATCAAGTTAAAGTTTTTTCATTCTGTAGTATAGTGGTAGATAAAATATGGAAAATGTAAGCTAATATATGGAAAGCAATTATACCTAATTTCTACGAAAATCACATCGTTCAAACAAATAAAAATGTCTTGGCGTATACGGAAGTTCAACTTTCTTCACAATGAGATTCATTTTTAACTTAAAGAAGGTCACTTTTTTCTGGGTGTACAATCATTGGGAGTACATCTCCTGGAAAGGGCCTTTTAAAAGTTTGCGCTTTGGAAGAAACTTTCCAAAATTTTTTTGCTGAAGGTAAGTTACTTCAACAGAAATTATAAGAAACAGAAAAAAAATGCTTAACAAATATATCACAATATATCTCGAATCACATGATCAATTTTCTGGGAGGACATTTAATTTAATTTTAATAATTAACGGACAAACTATAAACATGGCGATAAAAGGAACTTTTGTTATCTTGCTTAAACAGAGATTAAATTCGAAATAGTTCCAACATAAAGTCAACTTTTCCTAAACATAATTTTAAATTATTTTAATCGCAAACCACGATTTTGTCATATGATTTGGTCATTACTGTCCCATTCGTTTATTTCAAAAGTTTACTTGGACCTCAAAATTCATTGTTTGAAGGAAAAAGAGTTATTTCGTAACGCAATGATGTCGATTGACTCAAACACGATTTTTAACTGGGTTTATAGAAATAAAATCAAATATAAGCCAATAAAGAAACAAATTTTTAAACCTATGCAACTAAGCTACAAAGTTAATTGCTTCTGGCATACTCAAGGAAAGACGAATGACCGACCACCGCTACTTATGCTGGCTTAATCGCTTAAAATGGCTTTTATGCAATGTGATTCAATGTCGGGATCACATTTTGGCATACAAAAAATACCTGCTCTGTCACTTTGCAAGTTGCAACCTTTCCTCTGAAAAGTAATTGTTATGCACTGTGTCCTTTTCAAACGAATCTGAAGAGGAACATTTTGTTAGCCGTAGAAATAAAGCTTGTTGGTATTAGCATACAAAACCATCTTTAATACTTGCGCAGTCTGAATGTTTCAATGACGTAGGATATCTGCTGACACTCTAAACGCTTGCCCATTGCTCTCTATCCTGAGCCTCAAATCTGTTTTAAGCCATAACAGGTTTCTCAAAACACTGAGATTTTTGGCCTAATTTCCATACGAAAATCACACCTATTTGGTTGTTACCAGAGAATTTAGGTCACGTTCTTTGTGTTCGATTTGCAAATTATCACAACTTCTGGTTTGTATGGTAGTCAGTATGCCGTAGTATTTTCGAAACAACTATAAAAGCCAACTAGAAAACAATGAAGTGAGATTTGAGAAGAGTTTTATTTTGATTTTTTTTTTTATTTTTATCTTTTGGTGGATTGCCAATAAAATGGAATATTTAAATGTTCAATGCTTCATTTGCAATTTAAATAGGCCACGGTGGCTCAATATTTGTAATGGGTTGAAATAAAAGTGAAATTCATATTCATCGAAAGTTTTCAAACAAAAAAATTAACGACGTAATAACACTTGAAACCGACTACGTTCTTTTAGTATTCACATTAATGAAATGTCAAGCTTTTGTTAAGTAGGTTCAATTTTGGAAGAAGAAAATGGGCGTAATTTTACATTGGTAATTGTAAGAAATTATGAGGAACTCACTTTAAGGATTATGACAATGACTGTGGTTTTCCAAAACAATCGGTATGTGGAGAGTGTGTCATGGGCATATGCAAGAAATTTGCTTACTCATTGACTAAAAACCATCGCAGACTCCAATGGTATCTTTTATTTCTGGAAATGTCAACAAATTTAACAGTGACTCATGGTTACATTGACCAATTGATCAAAGTTTTTTTGATAATTTTTATAGGAAATTTGCATATGACTAACCCAAGTTTCTGCATTATACAATTTGGTAATTTTTATTTTGTTTCTCTTCTTGCAGATGGGACCGGACAAAATAACAAATGCGAATAGTTCGCCGCCCATATATTGTGAATATGTGAACACAAACACCGGAAACAATACCCGCCCATCCAAAGAAGCCCCACGACCGCCTTCTTCATCCACATCTGCAGCATATGTTCTGCACAAATTGAGAAACATTTTCACACAAATCAAAAAATCAAGCAACCATCATACCCATCAACGTCATCAGTATCAGAAGGCTCACCAGTGTTCCGCATAGCCCAGTGAAAAAGCAGCCATCGAGCAGCAGAAGTCGTCTCAGCAGTCTAATGAACCTGATCAGCATCACCACATTGATTCTAACGACGTTGATAACAACGGCAGCAACAAATCCAGTATTTGTTGATAATCCCAGCTTAGCACAATGTAAGTAGAAGATAAATTCCATCAAATTGTGTTAAAGAGATAATGGTTGTCAAAATGGGTGGGGTCTAACTTTCCCATGAGGAGTAGCATCGATAAAAATGTGTTCACGGAAAAAATTCATTTTGTTTTGTTTCCATATGGGTGGCAAACAAAAATTTTTTATATATAGAAAGCCATGATTTATTCATGATAAAAACAAAAAATTGATTGAATACCTCCGATTAGTTTCTATAAATTTAATCAGGAAT
>PGFW01029296.1:44977-55634 GCA_003123925.1 Haematobia irritans | reverse complement strand
AATGTTGGGCAGTGATAATGACATCAATTCCATGCGATCTTTACATTGATACAAATGGCAGAATGAGGATGCCAGATTTTAAAGAGGCAATAGAAAGACCATTCAAGTCTGTAAAAAATGGCACAATCGAATGGATCACTTCGTTGCGAAGATAAAAAAGATTGTACAACTATAATATAATATGGATAACAAAGCAAAAAATTGTGCTGATCCGGCAATACATTATCGCAAACTATTGTATTTGTGCTAATTGTCTTTAAGACATTAAAAGCTCGAATGTGTTTCGTTGCGATCTGTTTGTATGAGTTGTTGATCACTCAGGTCGTTTTGTTAATATGCACTCTATAGCAACAGTAAACCCTCCACTTCTATACGCACTTTTCACGATCTCCTATAACATACTATGCATTCAAGCAGCCATATTTGGTTAGACAATCATGTTATGCTGCAAACATAACGAGCTTCTGTGCCTTTTGCTGCATTCCGAAGGTCTATCTCGCTTGTCTCTCTGTGTATATTATTTGTTCTATAAACGAGTGCCTCAGCTGTCGCCTTGTCTTCATCGAAAGCATGATGACTAGAAATCACATGTGCGCTTTCTTAAATAATATATTACTCTGTCAGAAGCTTGATATTTAACACTTTGACTAACAGCGACGTTCGTAATGCAAAACCACTCTTCTACGGACATAAAAGTTAATCTACATTGACACAGTACTGCTCGAATAATATCACCAACGCGGATGACGGCGTTGATGTGACAGCAGATCCGTGGCAATAAAAAAAGAATCCACAGTTGCCAGCAGTTGGTCTAATAGCAGTTTGTTGACCTGGCGTGTAATGGCTGGCAAAATGAAAAAGTTGCGCAAAGTGCGAGGATTCGGTCCAGCTAATATCTCTCAAAGATCTGTAGAATCCGATAGCGAAAATGATTAACCTAATCACTGTTGTCTAATTAGGAACACAGTTTCATATACAACTGCCTATAGGATAATACATACCCAATATATAAGATCTAATCCACCGTATTATGGCTTGCGCAGCCTACTAAGGGAAGAAATTTCATCCGATCGTTGAAATATTTTCATAGCTACATGGTACAGATTAGAGCTTTTTTACCCGCTGCCTCTGGTGACTACCAAATAGTAATTAGTTCAAGTCCTGGGTTCAAAGTTGAAAGATTTCTTTAGGTATCGTGTTAAGGTAGATTATATCAATTTGCATATGTAATAGCGCAAAAGCAGCCAATGGCGGTCAAAACTAGGCGACCGATAGGTGCACTTAATATTTATTTATTAAAGATAAGCCTCAACAATATTCTCCTTGACAATACTTATGCGCTCCGAGTTGTGTCGACATCTCGACTGCCTGCACCCTTTTGGATGGAGGCAAGTTCAATTATATCATCGGTCTAGGTTAAAGATCTAGCGGTAAACGTTGTGTTTAGTTATTATTCATGGTATTTCCATCAAACTGACAAGGCTAGAGAGCATAGTCCTATCCTCATCCCAGCATATCACACAGTGTTCCAAATTCCTTTGTCGACTTTCTGTGCAAGCATACATCGTACAATCGTAGACAGCTGCAACAATCGCCTATATCTCTGGTAGGGTAGATATATGCCCAACTAACTATTCTGTCGATAGAAATGGAAAAATAATATTTGCCACTCTCACTTGCTAGACTCAAAGTTGCGCGGGATCATTTGTCACTATGTATACACACCAAGGCAACTACTTTATCATTATCGAATCATACGGTTCATAGTACCCTATGTCTCAATACTTAACAACGGTTACATTGATATTGTACTTATGGACTCAGACTTTAGGAAACATTAGTTATTACGCTTATAATACTTGTGATTACATAATGATTGTAATCTTGGGAAACTACTCCGCTTTATGACTATTTTGTCCAATATATTTAGTGATAGTTAAATACACACTTGGTAGTACTCCCCGGAGACACGGGTGGACTCCCATTTCGCCGCGTATAACAAGAACCATATTTAATACATTATGAGAGTCCCGAACAACAAGGGGAATTGAAATAACTTCAACATCCTCCTTTATATTAAGCTGCGATGGATAAAATTTGCCCGTTGGTGACATCGCAAGATTGAGCTAGAAAACGTCATTAGAATCCTCGTGTACACATTCAGATTTATCAAGTGGGATCTGCAATACAACATGTGGATCGTCATTCGTTTTGATCGCTAGGTCTTAGAATTAATGAAGTTCTTCCTCTCAATTTACCTCGACGAAATTCTAAAACTTGACAGTAGTGCTATATGAAGGACTTTGACCTCAACTCCTTGGCTCAAAACAAGGAAACTATAGGTCTCAAAAACAGACTATCGAACAGAGCTTTGTATTTCGCAAACAGTGATACTGAAATGAGCTCTACACATGGATTCAGCCGCGGGGAATCTTTGTGGAAGGATCATACCTAATAATATGTCACAACTTCATGAGGAGACAAATAGGAGAATTTAATTGCTCAAAGGCGTAAAGACGTTTTGACACATACGCGCAAATATCATTCGCCCTACCAATCCCTCAGTTAGTTGAACCTCGGTCGTGCTCTTTCGTGACGCTCTCCGTTAGTTAGATGTGTAGTTTACGAAGAGATATCTCGACCAAATAGTGGGCTCAGGAAACACTCGGCCCGTGCTCTCGCGCATCTCATCTTCTACGCGCTCGGCTCAAGTCGTTTCCATTTGTTAGCAATGTGACCTCTCTTTGTATGTCTTCCGAGTGTATATCATCACTCCACAGATCTTGCCGCTACGTGTTTGGAGTTTTCTTTATGTTGGCTTACCCGCTTTTCTATGTTTTCGGCCCTTTTCTTTTGACGGATTTATCAAATCCTTTAAGTTTTCCATTTTTTGAATTTCGTTCGGGTACTGGAAGACTCAATTTGACTGGCGATCACGTTTATGGCGACCTCCAATTTGTGTGCGATCAATGTTTAATGAATTAGTTAACGCGCGATTAGTGTTCCTTTTGTCGATGCAAATCAGATCACCCGCGCAATTTTCACTCAGAACGTTGGACCTGATCCGTGTTTCTCCCTCTTTTTGTCGGAGATCATCCAAAATTCATACCCGATACTAAATTTCACTTTATTTTTTTTTTTTTTTGTCTATAATTCGTTAGAGGCTACCGCATCACGTTACGCGCGCGTTCAACAAGGTAAGCCTGTTTAATCTAAGTCTCTCGCATATAGAGCGTAGTTTTAAGCTACAACAAGAACATGTATAATTCCTAAGTTTGTTTCAAGTACAAACAAGAACTGTTAGATGTTGTAACAATAGGGTAGAGCTTGATAAACCCGCTAGTCGATGATGGAGAGATGCTCGCCACGATAGCCAATTTTGAGTCTACTCGCATCTATAGAGTTGCAATATATTTTATCAATCGCTCGATCAGCTGATAAATTTATATTCTAAATGGAACTGATGATTAGTTCGAATACTAATACGTTTAACATGTGTGTAGCTCTCTAGTCATGAACTAAATTCTCCTCCGCTTGACTACGTACGTCCATGAACTTAGTGCAGCAGAAGATCGATTAAATTCGGGTTCCCTTGACCTCATTGGATTTTTCGGTGAAATTACTTATTAGATTCATTTTATTTAAAATATCGGGCTCATCTGGCCATGTATTGAATTACTGTCCTGCCCACTATTCAACAAACAATGCTATAGTTCGCAATATTTACGGTCTAATTGTGATAAAACTATAGTAATTCCATGCCTCCCATTTTCAATATCTTAGCTCTTCTAACCGCTAGTAAGCACGTAAGAATGTCCCATAATTCGTACTTAATTTAAATATATATGTATAGCTACATTAAACAATACTTATTTCATGTTATATTCCTTATATGCTTAGTGTAGATGTCAACTTGTGTTTCTTGACACAACAGTGATAACCTTAGGTAATCTTTTCGCCTATTCGAATTGCCAGATCTATATAGAATATACTCGAAACCCAGTTGTGGGTAAGATTGCAATACGAAAAAAGCCACCGTTTGCCGTTCTCTGGTGTAGAACACCAGTGCAAAGATCTTCTTGATATCTCATACAAATGCTACCACCGTTACTACAATATCGATAAAGCAGTAATTCATGAACTTATCTACTTGTACAGCTGACAGAAAAAGAAGCAGTTAAAAATTGATAGCAACTTTGTAGTCTAATACTAACACCACGTAATGTTTTCATTAGGAACTGTCAAATCATCAAGTAGACGAATAAAACACAATTGGTGTAAAAAATATATCATTTTTGTTTAACACAAGTTCATTATTTATTAGGAGTTATTATCAAACTTTGTAGTAAAGCTTCTTTTAGCCGAGAACATTCATCATGGCTGATGCAGGACAGTGGTTTAAGCAGCTACCCAGATTCACAAGATATTGGCTGGCGGGAACGATATCAATGAGTTTGCTGATGCGATTTGGAATTCTGCCATTTGAACACATGTATCTTTCTCGAGATTTAGTTTTAGGCAGATTGCATTTATGGCGATGTGCCACTAGTCTCTTCGTTTATCCCCTAACACCATCAACAGGATTTCATTTTCTTATCAATTGCTACTTCATAACTCAATACAGTGCCAGATTGGAGAAGGATCAATTTGGACGGAGTCCTGCCGACTACCTGTACTTGCAATTGATCGTGGCTGCAGTTGCGGTGCTGGGAGGGTTAGTTTTTAATGTAGCATTCTTAATGGATTTGTTAGTTGTTGCCGTCACGTATATCTGGTGTCAGCTGAACAAAGAAGTGATTGTTAACTTCTGGTTTGGCAGTCGATTTAAGGCTATATACCTGCCCTGGGTGCTGGCTGGCATGGAGCTCATATTCCAAGGGTAGATATGATATATATTTCCAAAATCCTTAATGCTACATTGCTCCTGATTTCTTTCCAGTTCCATTGCTTCCTTAATTGGTATTTTTATAGGTCACTTCTATTACTTTCTCAAATTTCAATACCCCCAAGAATTGGGAGGCAATGCTTTCCTTGAAACTCCGAACATACTGTATGTATTTTTGCTTTCATCTATATTCCAATAATTATAATTTCTGTGTCTATTTTTCCGTAGCAAACAATATGTTCCGGATACAAGCGGAGGCATTAGCTACTTTGGGGTACCACCAGCAAGTAGGGCTGACCAAAGGCCAGCCGCTGGAGGTGCTGGCGGTGGTTTTCCTAATGCATGGGGTCGAGGCAATACATTGGGTCGTTAAATACCACCAGTTCCCCCTCTACTAATCATACTACTCATATTTTTCTATTAATTGTACTGAATTTTGTAATATATACTACAACTTTTTATTTTCTTACAATCTGTCGCTATCTCGAAATTACGTAGTTTTCGATAAACTAACATATTCCTGAAAATCCATACAAAAACATCCATTTGTAAGAAATAACAAAAGAAGGCAAAGGTGAATAAAGTGAACGGAATAAAAAATAACATAGTTAAATTAATTATAAAAAAATGTAATGTAAAATGATTCATTTCTCATTATTGTTATAAAGTACAGTTTTCCATTAGAATACAGATTTTATTTCATAAATGTATAGCTAAGCCGCGACTAAAGGTCAAGCTAAATTTATCCAAAGATAGCAAAAAATGTGGCAGAGTTATGCGATTTCTCCAATACATCAATATCCACCGAAGCTGCATCATACACCAAAATTCGTTGTATGAGTTATACAGATGTCCTGCGATATTGTATATTTTATGAATCGGTAAAAATCCAAATCATATTAGAAAACTAATATGAATGTCATATGCATTTTGTCATGCAAAACGCTAATAAGGGCCAAACTAGGAGTGGAGAAGAATTTGCATTCGGTGTCACTTTCATTCTATTAATGGAAAGTACTGGGAAATAGGCGAAATCAAAAGTTTACTTAGCAGAGCCTCTATTATAGAAATAGTTGCGAAACTCAACAAAAATCCATAAAGGCTCTCGCTATGTCCCATATTCCAATATTCGGACTCGCAAAATTTTCGTTGCCGATGTGTTCTTAAATTTAAAACATATAAACCTAATATTTGACAATAAAGTTCTCTTTGTCATGCTCTTTGTAGAGAACTTCATATTAGAGGTGTTACACACACTCACGCACGAAATTTTTGGTAGGATTCACACACACTCACGAAAACGAAATCTATAATCACGCACAAAAGCTTTTAAAGATTCACAATCTCGACCATTTTGTGACTCATGAAAAATCGCACGCGAGTAGTATTTTACTCTCGCGAGTGAGAAATATTGTAAGCGAATTCAATTCGTAAGCGTTATTAAGTTCGTTACGAGTTTATTTTCGTGAGATGATTTTTCAGAAATTCGTTACTCGTTATTTTCGTGACTCACGGTCACACAACACCACCCTTTAGACACGCCTAATAAAATTACTTTCAGCATGTTTTTAACCAAGGTATATTTAGTAATGTTCTTTCATGCTATCCGGTGATTACAATTTTTTCATTTCAGCAGAACTTTGATTGTTTATATATTATTAATGGCATAGGCACCAGAGAACTTTAACCGGTGGCTTTTTTCGTATTGCAATCTTACCCACAAAATGTCGGTGGCAGTGGGTAAGACACCACTTACCATGCGATCTTTTACATTGATACAAATGCGAGAATAAAAACACCATTAGTATATCGCGACCTTAGAATGACAAGGTTCTAACTGTACACTAAATCCCTATTCACTTAGATCCTTGTCATTCTAAGGTCGCGATATAACAATGTTCGTATGCAGTGTCTTGCAATCTTAAACCAATCGACATCGTAACAACGCTCGGTAAACAAAAAACGAGTGAGGCACTTAAGTGTGATTGCACTCAAAAACAACAGTTAGTTGCTTTACTACGGTGTTTTCGAGAGACCAACACTCATACTAACAAACACTGACAGTCGTCGGTTGCATGGGATATTGGTGGTTGAATTTTTTTTTACCAATTGGTGTTTTAAGATTGCAAATATTTGGTGTTTTACTAAATTACACTGGTTCTTTGGTTGGCGGTAGATTAGTTTTACGCAGCCGTTTCTTCTGATAGGCGTGTTCTAAAGGGGCTGGTTGTTGTGTGGACCGTTGAGTCACGAAAATAACCGAGTAACGAATTTCTGAAAAATCATCTCATCACGAGAAAATAAACATAAACATAATTAAAACACAAACAACTCAAAATAACAAAAAAAAAAAAATACGGTATACACGAAAACATATAACTAACGCCTTAAGACGAATTTGAAATTCAAGCCTAGCTTAACCAAATTATTTTCACTTCGACGAATAGAAAAACAAAAAAAACTAAACCAAAAAAAAACACTAAAAAAATACAAAAAAACAAGATAACTAAACTACAATACTTCAAAAAAAACTGCTGACGAAACAACAAGAACAAAGACAAATAAATAAAAATACACATACAAACCAACAATACAAAGGTACCGTTTTGCGATTTTTTTCATGAGTGTCACAACACATGTCTTGTTTTCACCGAGGGTATTCATCACAGTGAATCTTTAAAAGCTTTCACAAAAAAATAAAACATAAAACAAAAGTTTTTGAAGCTGTCCCAATAACGCCGTGATTAATTAAGAATTTCGTTTTAAAAGACATACAACACACCGTGCACACAGAAAAGAAAAACCAACGTCGCAAAAAAAAAATAGTTGTGAATAATACATAAGAACCAAAATTTCGAGCGTGAGTGTATGTGCTAACACCCTCTAAATATGAGAAGTTCTCTAGCAAAGACGCATGACAAGAACATTTATTGTTCTCAATATATAGGTTTTATATGTTTTTTAAATTTAAGAACACATCGGCAAAACAAGACAAAATGTCTTATGCGAGCCCAATATTGAAAGACATAAGTACCGAAATATATAATGGATATCGGACAATAAAAGCAGAGCAGCAACTTTCATGCGATTTTTTCGTTGAGATTTCGACCTAAACTATTCTACTATAATAGAGGCTCTAGCTTTAACGTAAACTCTTTTTGATTTACTGCCTATTCTCCCCAGTACTCTTTCCGATTTAATTAGAATGAACAGTAACACCGACATGCAAATATCTATCCACTCTCACTAGTTAATGGCCCTATAATACTGCGTATTTGCCACCCAATCAAGACAAAATAGCATCTACTGGACATTTCCATATTACGTTTTATCTTAATTATTTGATTTGAATTTTTACCGATAAATTTCAATTAAGAATAATACAATACTCGACCAGGCACACCAATCTGTATAACTCATACAACGAAATTTTGTTACACATCGTAGTAAATAATTAACAATGCTATAGCTAACCAACCAGACAAATGATAAATATGACGTTGCCAAGCTTTCGAGTATGAGAAATGAGGATATTGATGTAATTGGAGAAAGAAATCCGACATTAACTCATAAGCACACATTAATTTTAGCTATCTTTTGGATATTTAGCACAATTGACCTTCTTAGTACGCGGCATTATGCTATACATTTTTAATTTGTGAAATTAAAATTCTGTATTTCTAATGTGAAGAAACTGTACTTTATAACAATTAATATGTAAGAAATGAAATTCATTTTACATCTACATTTTTTTCTCATAAATTAATTAAACTATTGTTAATTAATTAAATTTATATACTTACACCGATTACACTTTATTCACCTTTCGCCTTCTTAATTTAGTTATTTTTTAAACAAAATGGTATGTTTTTGATAAATGGATTTTACAAAAAATGAGAATATGTTAGTTTTACAATCGAAACTACAGTAAATTTTCGAGCATTTAGACGAACCAGATTGATAATAAAGCAAAATAAAAAACCAAGTTGTAGTATATTAAATTACAAAATTCAGATTAACAATTAATGTAGAAAAAATTATATAGTAAAAGTAAGAATAGTCATTTGATCTAGTAAGTAGAGAGCGGGGATATGGTGAGAATATTTTATTTAATACGATCCCCAAAGTCGGTATTATGCCTCGAACACCTTATAATCGAACATTACGGAGAAAAAATAACCACCGCCCAGGCACACCTCCAGCGGCTGGCCATTTTGCTGCTCAAGCACCAACTTTGCATCCAGGATCCGTACCCACAAAAGATCAGCCTAAAGCACTCCGCTTTGTATCCGCGCGAAACATATGATCTTGCTACTACGGAGACAAAAATATAAGACACAGAAATTATAATTAATAATTTGGAATATTACGCCTATTGAAGAAACTATCAAATAAATTTACACACATACAGTATGTTCGAGAAGCTTTTTCATAGGAAGCATTGACCATGCCCAATTCGAGTTCGGGACGTATGAGATTTTGGAGAAATAGTAAATTAGTAATAGTCGACCTAATAAAATAACCAAAATTAATAAAGGAAAAAGCAACTAATGGACATTGAGAATACTGAGTAAGAAATTACAGAACGAGCAATGTTAGCGATAATATAGGAATTTTCTGGGAAATATTATAATCATATTCTTACCCTTGGAGAATATGAGTCTCACATTGCCAGACCAGCACAACCAGCGGGCGCCAAGGTATATAGCCCTTAAATCGAACTAAGCCAAAAACCAGAACGTAATAACAAATCACTTTCATTTGTTCGCTTGGACACCAAGAAAATATTACTGTGACGGCAAACAACTAACAAATCCAATTAGAAATGCTATAATTAAAAACTAACCTACCAGCACGCGCATACTGCAAAGCCCAAAACGAATCAATATTGCAAAGTTTTACAAGAAGATGATTAAGTTCGGGCAGGAACTCAACATAATGGTACCATAATAACTATGATCCTTCATCACATCTGAGCACGTGTATTGATGTTAATAGCAAGTAAGCAAGATTATTGATAAGAAAATGAAATCCTTTGTTTGATAGAGTGCAAATGATTAGGGGATTAATAATAAAACGAAACTAAGCAAACAGAGACTAAGTGGCACAATCGCCAAATAAACATGCAATCATTGAACCTAAATAACTAAAAATCTTCCGAGACAGACTACATTGTGTTTCAAATCGTGCAGAATTCCAATCGCAAATCAAACAAAGCAAAGCTCCATTGATATCGCTTCCCGCCAGACCAATATATCTTTAAAAGATGAAAATACTTGACGAGTATGCCTGTCCCACTAATATAAACACTTGTCATAGCAATCGCACATGATTATGATCATGCTTCTCCCTAGGCTAAAGAAAGCTTTTACTAATAAGTATTATTTAGATACATACTTACTCTATAATCTAAATAATGCAACTTCTGTTGTAAACAACAAAATTGAATTATATTTTATACACCAATGTGGCTCGTTCTTAAATTCGCTCTATCTTGCATAATGATTGACAGTTCCTAATTGAAAACATTTACGTTGGTTGTTACGTATGTAGACCTACAAGTTGACTTTATCAATTTTTACTGCCTTTCTTTTTCTTTGTCAGACTGCTACAAGTTAAGATAGCTTTCTGCAATGAATTTAGCTGCCTACCCTTTTATCATATTTGATTCAGTAACGGTTTGGCCTCTAGGCATTTGTCAAATGCTAGATGAGATATTCAAGAAGATCTTTTATGCACTGGACCGTGTGCTTCTAACAATCTCTCTCTTTT
>PGFW01029291.1:0-15760 GCA_003123925.1 Haematobia irritans | reverse complement strand
TCACTATGTTTAACGTGTATTTCTTATGGAAGTCCAAATCCGCGACGGCACCATACCGTGCGGTAGCGGAAGCGTTCGCCATTTAAAATCACTATACCAATCTCCTACGCGGAAACATCGGTTATATAGTGTTGTATCGCTTATCAATTTTTTAACTCCACTAGGAATGCTGTTTGGCCTGGACACCGTCGCTAATCTTATTTTCTCTGATAATAAAACAGAATAAAAACATATTAATTTTTTATCAACTCATATTATAAATAATTGAAAATGCATGCTAATATTGACCACAAAAAACACTCCAGATACACGGAAAAAAGGAATTTATTCGCCGTCAAGCTTTGTAATTTGCCCGTCTGCGGCAAAAATGTTTCGCCTTACCGCCTATCGCTATTATATTTACACACCTAAAAGCTAGGACTAAGATCCGCCGTTTTCACGCGAAAAACTCGTTCATTACTCCCATATAAACCAAAGGTCATTAGGCTGGCGGAAAAATGCGAAAATCTTTGTTTGAGGCTGTTTAATTTTGAAATATTTGTTAATTTTAAAAACAATAACCCTGAATTTTCTCGCACGAAAAATACGTGCAGGTATATTATTTCCGCATAAATAAGTTAACATCCCCTAAGGTTTGAGACCCTATTGTACGGACGATATATGAAGATATTTCGTTTTCGCATAACACGAATAGTACTCAGGCATTAAGATGAGAAAGTTTCTAGACATTTGCCTTCAGGTCAGAAAAGTATGTCAAACCTCCAAACCAATCCTTATATTTGTTTTAAAATGCGTTTCCGGAAATAAGGTCTAGGTTAATTTATAGAGGATGTCATGAAATCCTTAGAAAGGGAATTGGTTTCCACTTAGACCATGTTGGTCCGCATTGTGAATTCCTCATTAGTTAGTTTATTTCCTCTTCGAGTATCAGTCCAGCGATAATTCAAATCAATTTCCGTTATAAAACAAAGTCTTTCTCTATGTCTTCCATCCCAGGAAGCTCTTGATAAAGGTTATATCCTTCAAAATTATAGTCTCGTACATCCAAGTATTATCTGAAAGAAAACGACAACACCATAATTTTGTTTCTTTCTAAATGATAAATCCTGGCCACTAAACGCAGAAAATTTTAGGAGTAGTTCGATAGAAATATTAATCTCGATGTCTCGTAAAAAAGCCATAGTCAGCTTTTTCGGGTAACGAAAAACATCCGATTATTCGATAAGAGTTTATGTAGACAGCACGGTTGATATGCCTTCCACACGAAACACTTTCTACGATGGAGAAGTTATCGATCCGCTTTCGAAACAATAATAGCGACACCAAAAACTGAACCTAAACAATATTGATTTTGCAAAAAATTTTAATTTCTTCAGAAAGTTTTTATACAATTATATATTTCTACCGAAATTTTCGTCAACATTTTTTTCTTTGGAAATCTTTGTCCATTTTTTTATGTGTCTTTGTCAATATTTTTTCTATAGAAACATTTTGGCAAATTTTATTTCTAGTAGACAATTTTGTGTGCAAATTTTATTTACTATAGAACAATTTTTGCTCAAAATTTTATTTTCAATAGAGGAAAATTTTCTCAAATTTTTATTCTCTATAGAAAATTTCTAAAGACGATATAGCCATGTCCGTCCTGTATGTCTGTCTGTTTGTAATCACGGCTACATCTTCAAAAAAAGCAATCGTGCTGAAACTTTCGTCACAAACGTTGCGATGTCTCTTTGTCTGCAGGCAGGTTCAAGTTCGAAATGTGCTATATCGTATCAAGTTTTGATAAGATATGTCCCCAATAAACCGACCATTCCGTTTGGGGTCTTGGCGATTATTCCATTTGCCTAAGAGGTCATTTTAATGACGCATAAAGAGGTGTGGCCAAACAATGGTGGAGTATTCGGCCATGTTTTGGTATTAGCCCCTATAGACGATCTCCCAATTATATTTGTCTAGGGCTTTCTAGCAATCGCGAAGTTGTTTCTAATTTGCGCTGAAATTGGAAAACTAGAGGAATTTTCGGGCCATAAAGAAGGTGCTGCTAAAAATGGTGAGTATCGAGTCCAGGTTTTGGTAATATCCCCAAGTATAGACGCGACTTGCACCGATAAGGGGTCTTGGCGCTTATAGAATGCCGATAGTTTTATATCCATGATGCCTGGAATTGGAATCTAAGAGTATAAAATGGTGGAGGTATCGGTTGTCCCAATGTTCTTTTTGGTTTCAAAAACTCCCCAAATATAGACCGGATGTATCTCTCCCCCGACTTTATGTTCTTCTGGGCTTTTTAGAAAGCTCATAGTTTTTGTGGTTTCACCCAATTTGCCCATTGAAAATTTTTTAAAATCTTAGAAGTATTTTAGGAACAATAAAGAGCTCACACTCACGTCCCATGTGCCACGACTAATGAAAATTGCTTCGAAAACTGAATTATAGTTTCCAGATATCTTTTACTTCTTGGAATCAATTTACAAATAAGGGGGTAAAAGAATTACAGATGTTAGATTTTAAATCAAGGCCGATAATTTCAATCGTATTTCTATTCGCACACTGCACACGAATGTTTATGATTTCCTCTAAACACTCAAACAATATTCGTTCTTATAATCAGATCCTGGATCTAGTCTTCATAGGTTAACAAATCTTCTGGAATTTGTCTCTATCGGGAAGTGTATCTTGTTGATATATTAATCATTTTGATTCATGAGTGGTGGGTATTAAGATTCGCCGGCCGAAAACTTACTGCTTTATTATACTTTTATTATGTAAACCTTTTCTCGACCATTACCTCTTAAACTAGGTTCAGATCAATAACAGCCCGATATTCAGACTCATTATGTCATTTCAATTGGAAAGGCAACATTATTCTCTCGAATTTGATGCAACGGCACTGTTCATCGATTTTGGGATACTGATCCCTCACAATACTCATGAATGAAGCAATAATCTCTTTGGGATGCATTATCATTTGGTGCGAAAATTACAATGACGGCGAAGAAGTAAGATTAACACCAAGGGCAGCTGATTTTTTGCAAATCGAAACAAACGCCTTACGACTATCACAATCATCTATGTTAGTCAACATGACACACGCCGCGTCGAACGGGCGCTTCAGCCACTTCGGAGAAATTCACTTTAGCAGAAGCTTTGAACAGCTCAGTAATGTCACCAGCATAGACGAGGACATAAATACACCCGCTGGTTAAAAACCATGGTTAGCGCCTCTTTGCTCGAACACTGGCTTCGCAACCCACGACCTCTGTGTATTGGCAAGCGGGCTCGTAAATCATTACAAACAGTGAGGATCCCGGTCAAACTTAAGTGTCTAGATGAAAAGAAGAGGGTTTAATTCGTGATCGCACTGCCAAAAAACTTGAAAATTCCACCCAAATCCCTAAAAAATCCAAATCTTTACCAAGTAATCTTCAATTCGCATTATGAATTACAGTCTTGGCTAGAATGCTTGCCTACGCAATCCATGATTAGAAGCTACAAAAGAATTCGGCTGCTCCGAAACTTTGAGCCGTAGCAATACTTTTAACACTTGGTAGTTATGTAAACGAATCCTCTATCTCTGACTAATTTACAAGCTGTACAGCTCTTTCGAAACTGTGTGCCATTTTAAACTGAGATGGTGCCTATCATAAGACAAGCAAATTAAATGTTTTATCAAGCAATTATTTTACACACTACCTTATGGCTGCGCTGCGCATCTTGGGTTTGCTATCGATGGACAATTCTAAATGACGACAGGTCACTTGACAACTGTTGAGATTTACAAGATTATGCAATAGAAGAGAAACCTCTCGACTTCGTTTACTCGAGGCTGGTTACTTCGTATTCCGGATCATTTATTAATGATAATTTTTGAGGTCTGTTTGTTTGTCGGGAAATGGTGCAAACTAAACACATGAAGACATACTGAGGAGTAGTTACTTCGTTTGAAGACATCTTATCATAATGTAATTATCATAACAAAATCAGTGCGACTTACATTAACAGTATCCATTATCCACTAAAGAATGGCGTTTCTATCAGCTTGGCAGATACTATATCAATCTTATAAAGGTTTGGATCCAGGAAGCCCCATACATACATTACATACTCTTAGAAACAATACTATAAAAGGTTTCATCCCTGCCACGATCGAAATCTTTTAACAATTCGAATTGGATGGCATTGTCCCAACAATCACAATTCATTATACCGTTGCCCGAGTGAGCCTTTTTCTTAGCGCCAACTAAGGATCGTCCTGGGCGAATGGACCCAAACAGATTCAGAGGAACATAACTGTACAACCGATGCAATCGCTATTTGGCCGTGAGAAGACGGGACCCAGACCGCCGAGATGCCTATTACGATTACCGCACCACAGAATATACCTCGCAGGCTGAAGTGCAATGCCATAAGCGTATTATGTTAAATGGCTCGGAAATAAGCTCGAGAGCAACAAAACCGTGAACCATTTTTGCAGATCATCGTGAACCGGTATTTCCGAACGCAGGTTCCAATAATCTCGAAACCGGAATACGGCCAAGATTCGCCATCATTAATGGGCGTCGCGAATAAGAGGAAACGTAAAGGTAAATGAACTGAGTATAAGAGCATAGGGAACATTAGGATCGGTGGAATCTAGAAAACTCAAGAGGCCAATGGAGAGCATAACGGTCCAAATTTGCATGTATATGCGACAGGGGTAGACATAAAAGCGATTGGACCAATGCACATCAGTCGGGAAGGGCGACCGAAATACTATGGTGTAGACCCAGTATGAAAAAAGTTGGGAGATCAACTAGCTTGGAAAGAGGAATAGGACAAAACAGTCAAGGAAGTCCGTCTGGTAATTGAACAGGTACCTAGAATTGAGAGCAGCAGAAGGATCTGTGGCAATGTTAGGTGCTTGATTTCGGGAAATGATGAAAGCCTTGTGAACTCTCACCCTTTGATCCTGTTCTGCCTTTGCCTAGGCAAAGAGATGTAACCATATCCCGTGTTGAAATGCTTATACCGGAACCGTGGCTCCAGTTGGACAAACAGGGCTGCCAAGCAAATCTACGAGAATATAGTTTAGACACCATAGGTTGCGTCAAAAAAAAAAAACATCGTACAATGTTATTGTTTCCAGCTCGGGTTTTGATGAGTCACGTACGATGCCGCGGTTCGTCCACTATAATTCAAGGGCATCTCTTCCACTTTATACAGGTCCTTAGCCTAATAGCTTTGACTTTGGTTTTCA
Source organism: Haematobia irritans (assembly GCA_003123925.1). Lineage (NCBI taxonomy): Eukaryota > Metazoa > Arthropoda > Insecta > Diptera > Muscidae > Haematobia > Haematobia irritans. The sequence goes on along the minus strand of PGFW01029291.1, from coordinate 10,521 downwards.
GCGCCGATGTTAGAGACTGTACACTCCAGCTCATTTAACTACCCGAATCCAGGTATTTCCCGAGGCCCGTCCGGGATTTCCTATTGTCCCTGGGGATTCTCACTCCAAGAGCTTGCTCTGGCAATCAATCATCCATGAGGAGACAATGCTTCTCAGACCGATTCTTCAATCCACTGTCTATTTCACGTCGTCGGACACTAGGCGTTCAATTGGCTGACGGTTGGCAATCGCTAGACTAATAGTTGGTCGTTTGGTGACCCAATTTGCACAGAAGATTTTAAGTATTTGTTCAAGCACTTGTTGTGAATTAAGTGAGTTCTTCTGAGGTGTTCTTGTGTATCTTCCAGCAGTGGTGCAGCCGTATATGAAGGCTGATTTTACGCTACTCGATCGGAAATTCCTGCAGTTTTAAATTCTGTCGAGATGTTATTTGCACGCCAAACTCTGCTGCAAACGAACGAATGGCGTTATCTAGGCCTTATTTATTCTGCCCATATATAATCTTGTGAGCCTTCGAATTTTTGCCCACCCAGGGTATGAGAAAATTTCACATTTTCGCTCTATATTACCGTCGACAGTCGAGCAGCAGTGCATTACGTTGCATTGCCATTCAATCTCTCATCAAGCTTTTTTTTGCTGCGGTTAATTTCAGGCCAACGCCCTTCGACATATTCTTGAGTACGACTTGCGACGTTTTCTTTTCAAAATATCCCTTCAAAATCAGGTGCCATAACAAAGCAAGTTATCATCCGCAGTAAAATTCCAAATCGTCGAAAATAGAATCCTCTCAAATATTCCCCAAGCGTTTTCCAAATATGGGCCTTCCCCGTCGCCAATTTAAAATCTATCCCAATTCCTAGGCGGAAAATGGTATAGTGTTGTAATCGCCTATCAATTTTTTACTAAGCATTGTTTTTGCCTGGTCATGTCGACAATCTTTTTTTATGATATAACAAATAAAACGATATTACATGTTTTTATCCATCTCCAATATTAAATAATGAAATATCATGCTATATTGACATCAAAAACACTCAGAAACAAGAAAAGAGGAAATTTTTGCCGACAAGCGTATTGTATTTGCCGTCGCGGCAAAAATGTTTCGCCTACCGCCTTCGCTATTATTTATTTACACACTACAAGCCTAGCGACTAAGATTCACGGTTTTTCACGCGAAAAACGTTATTACTTCCATGATTAAAAAAGCGTTAGCGCGGGAATAAATGCGAAATCTTGTTTTGAGCATTTTTAAAGCATAATATTGATAACAACCCTGAATTTTTCGCGACTCGAAAAAAATAGCAGTCGTATATTATTTTCGCATTAAATAAGTTACACATCCCTAGGTTTGAGACCCTATTTACGGAGATTATATTGAAGATATTTCGATTTATTTCGCCATACTAACGAACTTTTAGTACTTATTGCATAAAGCAGAGAAAGTTTTAACATTTGCTTCAGGTCAGGAAAATATAGTCAAACTCCAAACCATCCTATATATTTGGTTTAAATGCGTTTCCGAAATAAGGTTAGCGTATAATTTATTAGAGTGATGTCATTGAAATCTCTTTAGAAAGGGATATTGGTTTCCACTTAGACCATGCTTGCGTTCCATTGTTGATTCTCATAGCTTGTTTATTTCCTCTTCAGGTATCAGTCAGGAATTTAATTTTCCATCACATTTGCCGTTTAAAACAAGTTTTCTATGTCTTGTCATCCAGAAGCTCTGCATAACAGGTATATCCTTTCAATATTAATAGTCTTCGTAACATCAGTTTAATAATTCCTTGAAGTGAAGAACAAACCCAACTATCTTGATTTCTTTTCTTAAATGATAATCCTGCGCCACCTAACGATGAAAAATTTTTGGAGTATTCCGTAGGAAATTAGAATTCTCTGATTTCGTAAACCATAGTCAAAAAAGACACCAATTTATTGATATTTCAAAAAGAATGTTTTAGTCGAAAAAGCACGCGTTTCTATTATTACGCTTCCCACACGATACATTTCTAGATGAGAAGTTTATCGATCGCTTTCGACAAATAATGCGAACCAAAAACTTACCAAACAATATTATTTTGCAAAAAATTTATTTCTTTCAGATAAGTTTTTGTTACACATTATATTTCTACAGAATAATTTTGTAAACATTTTTTCTTTTGGAAAATTTTGTCATTTTTTTTTTGTGTTTTTGTCAATATTTTATTTTTCTATAGAAAATTTTGCCCAAAATTTTATTTCTATAGAAATTTTTTGCTCAAATTGTATTTCTATTAAGGAAAATTTTCTCAAAATTTTAATTTCTATTAGAAAATTTTCTCAAAATTTTTATTTCTATAGAAAATTTCTCTAAGGGCGATATAGCCCATGTCGTCTGTCTGCTCATGTCTGGTTGTTAAAACGCTACAGTCTTCAATAATTAACAGCAATCGTGCTGAAATTTCGCACAAATCTGCTTTTGGTCTGCAGGTCTAGGTCAAGTTCGAAGATGTTGCTATATCGGTTTTCAAGTATTTGATATAGTCCCCATATAAAACCGACCTTCCGATTTGGGGTCTTGGGCTTATTCCAAATTTTGGCTAGAGGTATTTTTATGGACCATAGAAAGAGGTGTGCTGCCAAATGCGTGAGTATCGCCGTCGTCCATTGGTTTTGGTATAGCCCCCTATAGACCGATCTCCCGATTATATTTTCTTAGTGGCTTCTAGATATCGAAGTTTGGTTTCTAATTTGCCTGAAATTGGAAATCTAGTATGGAATTTTCGGGCCATAAAGGAGGTGTGCTAAAAATGGTGAGTATCGTCCATGGTTTTTGGTATATCCCCCATATAGAACCGAATCTTACGATAAAGGGGTCTTGGGCTTATTAGAATCCCGTAGTTTTATTCGCAATATGCCTTGGAATTGCGAAAAATCTACTGAGTATAAATGTGAGTATCTCCATGTTTTTGCGTTTAACTCCCAGATAGGAACCGATCTCCCGATTTTACTTTCTTGGGCTTTTAGAAGTCATAGTTTTTTCAAATTTGGCTATGGAAATTTTTAAATCTAAAGTATTTTAGGAACAGTAAAGAGTGTGGCGAAAATGACCGCGCGACCGAAAATTGGTAATATCGGTCCATTTGCACCTGAATAATTGAAAATTGCCTTGAAACTGAATTATAGTTTCCAGATTTTACTTCTTGTAATCATTTAAATAATGCGGAGGTAAAAAATCTACAGATTGTTAGATTTTAAATCAAGGTCGTAATTCATCGTTTTCGTGGCACCACGTGGCACACGCTATGGGGATGAGTCCGCTAAAATTCTGCAAACAAATATCTGTGGGTTCGTGAGGTGAAATGCCTAGAATCGGAGCGAGGCTTCATGAGGGAAAATGCGTGGTGAATGGATCTCGGTCGGGAAAGGGGACGGGGGAATCGATAATGATGTGTATGTCAGTTGGTGGGGGGGGAGTGGAAGAGGGGCCCCGTCCGAACCGGTACTGCTTGAGAGACGGGGGAGAGGGAAAACGGGGTGGACCATGACCGCTTGAACTAGGGGAGCGGAGAATAACAGCCCGAGATGTGGCAGACGCACTTGAGGGCGGGGCAAGGGCAAAAAAGGTGCAACAGCGCGAAAGTTGAGTGAAGGGCACGGGCAGCGAGTGGGGAGACGGGAGCCCGCACAAGACGAGTGAATGGAGCAGAACGGGGGTAAGGACAGGAGCATGGGAGCGAAAAGACAAGGATTGGGAAGAAGGAGGATAACACCAAGGCAGGCGCATAGGGGGTGCAAAGCTGACCATATAACGCACCGGAGGACTAGGACACAAACAAGTGCGAGTGCGGATAGCGCCAAGGACAAGCCGCGGCCGAATCGGTACGGGTCCACAGTGCGGAGAACAGCATCGGATTAGCAATAGCGTTGTGAGACACGCAGGGAATGGCTATCCAGCAGGATGGAGAGGAGGAAGAAGACACCGCGTGCGAAAAAGCAGTGGAGGCGTGTGCGACTGAATACGGGGCGGTAATCTCCTATCTGTGATTACTTGTGCTTTGTTGTGTTAGCAAGGCGGGCAGGGTGAAAGCAGGACGACCACAGGGCTGAGCCGGGAAACGGAAGTGTGTCGAGAGGGAAAAGAGGGTAAGGCCGGTGAGCACGGCCAACAAAAGGGAACCAGGCCATGCCATAACGCCTACAAAAACGCACAAGCGTGGACCCAAGGAATGGCAACCAGGAGGAAGCGACAGGCTGGGAGGAAGGGTCGGACGCAAGCCATGGAGGAAGGCGACAAAAGATTCGGCCGCGGCCGAACGGGGATGCCCGGACAGACGTGGTTAAATTCGGGGAGGGGATGAAACGACAGCCGTCGAGCCGCGGGAGAGTGAAAGGGCGACAAGCGCGGGCGAAACACGGGGCCAGGGTGGCAATAGGAAGAGGCGGTGTGCCGAGACGACAGACAAGGCACATAGGAAAGGCGGGCAATCAAGGCATGGTGAAACCGACCCGGAGGGCGAGGCGGGCAGCGGGGGGGCGTCAGAGGGACAAAGGCGAAAGGACGAATGGCAGGACATACGGTGTAGAGGTACAAGTAGAGGAAGAGAAGAGAACCGCGCGACAGGCGGGTACGGGGCTGGGTGATGCGTGAGGCTCGGTCAGCCAGTGAGGACAGGAGAAGGGGGAGGGCGGTGCGGGGGGCGGGAAAGTGAGTCGGCAAAAGAACACGGAACGAAACAGACTGGAGGGAGGTGAACGGGCCGGGTAAGACAGGGGCAGAAGGGAATGAGCAGAAACGCAAAAAAGTCAGGGGACGTAAGGAACAGGGGCAGGGATCGAGAGAAGGGTGAGCAGCGTGGCAGAGCAGAGAATTCTAACGGGAGAAGGGGGGCATCAAGGAAAATCACCCATGACAGACAGACAGACGTCGGAGACAAGACGAATAATAGGGGGGCAGCCAGGCCACGACGCGAAAGGGAGCAAGGAAGGAGGTGCGGGCATGGCCCAACAAGCATAGGAGCAGAGACCGGCGCGCCGAGGGAGGGGGCGGACGCCGAGGAAGATGCGGCCGGGGCGAATGGCCGACCCCATACAGAGGCCAGAGGGAAGATAACGGCCGACAGCCGAGGAAGCGAAGGGGGGGAGAAGGACGGGAGCCAGACGCCGAGAGCGAGGACGAGGACCGAACCACAGCAGGAATGTAGCGGCAGGCGGAAGGGGCAGGGGGGGCCATAAGCGGAGAGGGGAAAGGGCGCACGGGAATAGAAACGGCGCAGGGCACAAAATACGGGAACAGTGGGGCTCAAGAGCGAGGCTGGGACCCGGATGGGGGAACGCAGGGGACACGAAGCCTCGAAGACCCGGAAGAAAGGCAAAGAGGCGCAGCAGAGGGGCGGTCGGAATGAAGAGGGAAAACGGAATAGGGAAAGGAACGGCGAGAAGAAGCGAGGACACAGAGGGAAGGCGCGCAACGGAGAAAAACGCAAAAGCCAAGGGACCTGTGAAACGCGGCCAAAGGGGAGGATTAGGGACAGTGTAGACACGGAAAGCGAGGGGGGGGGTGGACCAAGGCAAGAGGCGGTAAGGGCGACGAACAAGTAGACGGAGGGGGGACCCAGAGGAAAAAAAGGGGCCGAGTAACGACGGAAAGATGAAGGATGCGACAAACAGGCAGGAAGATGGCCGGGGGAAGGAAGGAAACAGGGGCCGAGAAGGGAGAGCAGCAGGAGGAGGGGCAGGGAGGCGGGGGAGGTGGGGAAGGGATGAAGCCGGGGAAACGCGACCGGGGGCACGGGGCGGCCGGGCGAGGCCAAAGAGGGAACCAGAGCGGGCGAAGAAGCGAAGACGGGACCGGGGCCAGGGGGAAAGACAGACGGCAAGGCAAAGGAGGAGAAGACGGGTGAGAAGACACAGTAGGGGGGCAAAAAAAAAAGGGGCAAGGGGGGGTGGAGCCACGGCGGGGGAGGAGGCCACGGCGGAACGGGGGCAGGAGAGAACCAAGCGGCAGCGCGCCACGGTAGACGGGCCGGAGCCAAGGCGGGACGGGGCCGGGGCAGCGCAGGGGAGAGAGGGAGACACGAGCGGGAACCACTCCGAAGCCAGGGAGGCCGAGGCCGTCCGGGAGGGCGAGGGCCGGGGAGGCGCACGCAAGAGCGGGCGGCGCAAGGAGCAGCCAGGAGCCAGAGGACCAGGCGGCGCAGGAACAGGCGCAAGCCAGGGCGGAGGGACGGCGGCGGGACAGAGGCGGCAAGGGGCGGGACGGGGGGCAAGTCGTCCCGAAGAGGGGGGCGGGGCACCCAAGGGCCCAGAAGAGGGGAAGGAGGGGCGGCAAGCGACGGGGGGCGGAAAGTAAGGGGAGCCGGGCCGGCGGAGGCGAGAGGGGTGGGAGGCCGCCAAGGGGCGGCCAGCCGGAGAGAAGGTGCGGATGGGGACGCGACGGGCGAAAGGCGGAGGTGGAAAGGGGGCGAACGAGGGGAGGTGGGGCACGCCAAACGCGGCGAGCAAAGAACGAAGGGCGTGCGGGCCTATGGGAGGCGTGCCGAGAGGAGAAGCGGGGGAGCCGGCAGAGGGCGAAGGGGGCCACCCAGCGGAGGAGAAAAGGGCAACAGCGGCGAGGAGAGGACCGGCGAGGGAGAGCAGGGAGGCCGGGGGGCGGCCAAGGCGCCAGCAACGGGGTGGGGGGCGGCGGGGAAGCGGCAGGCAACGGCCGACAGGGGGGATGAGCGACGGGGAGGGGCGGGGCAAGAGCCGCATAAAGCGGGGACCAATCCAAAAAGGCAGGAGCAGCCGCCCAGAAGCTAGCGGCCGGAAAGACAAGCCGCGCAGAGGCCAGCGGGGGCCAGAGGGGGCGGCGATCAGGGAGCGCGGGGAACGACACCAGGCGAAGAGGAGCAAGAGAAAGGGAAGGGGGCGGGAAGAGGAGAAAACCCGGGGCGACGCCGGCGCCGGGCGCGAAGGCGCGCAGAAAGCGGCGCCGGGAGCGCGGAGGGGGCCCAACCGCGAGACAGGGCGCGGGAGGAAGTGGCACCGAGGGGCGGCGGGAGGCCGGGGAGACGGAGAGCAGCCACAGGGCGGGACGGAGACAGGGGCGAACACGGCAACGCAAAGGCCACGGAAAGAGGAGGCGACGCCAGTGCAGGCTGCGAGGGAGGGATCTGCCGGACGAGGGTACAGAACGCGGAAGGCGGAAGTAGAGGCGCGCGGGGCAGGAGCGGCCAGGGCGAACCCGGGCCGGGGCGGGCCGAAGGAGCGGGCTGCGACCGCGGCGAGAGAGGCGTAGGATTAAGTAGTGTACTGGGGGTTGACTTAGGTGTTGAGGGATGTAGTTCTGGCTAGTTCTAGTTTCATGCTTTGTGTTGGTGATGTAGTCTCCCTTGCCAATGTGGCGGGCACAACGGGCAGAGCGGGCGGGGAAGCGGGGCAAGCACGCCAGCCGGCCAGCAAGCCAGGGAGAGCGGCGGCGGCCACACAGGGGGAAGAAGGGGGGGCAGCGAGGGCGGCAAGCGGCGCCCGGCCCACGAGAGGGGAGGGGCAAAGGGGACAGGGGAGGGCCGAGAACGCAGGGGGGTGAGGGCACGAGGAGCCCGGCGGGGAAGGCGGCTGAGGAGGAATACAAGCGCAAAGCGAGGGGGAGGAGCAGGCGAGGAGAAGGGCGGGAAAAAAGGGCCGCCAGGCGGGCAACGGGGCAGCCGGGGGTGTCGGGAAGGCGGGGCATGCGGCGGGCCGGGAGGACGGCACGGGGGGCGAGCCAGGCGGGGCCGCCGGGCCAGGGGGGGAAGGCGCGGACACCACCCCGCGGGCAGGGGCCAGGGGCGTTGCGGACGGCGCCGCGGCGCGCGGAGAGATGAGCAAAAGAGTGCCGGACAGGGCGGGCGAGCCAGGAGGGGACCGGCGCCGCGGAGGGGGAGAGGCCGAGCGCGGTACGGTCGCGCGGAGCGTATATAGTGTGGGCGGCGTGGGGGGAGACGGGGCGGCGTGAACGGGGCCGGGGCGCCGATTGGCACGCACACGGCGGCAGGGAGCCTTAGGAGGGGGGGACCGCGGCGGCGGAGGCAACGGATGCGGGAGCGGCGCCGGGGGGCGACAGGCGGAGAGAAAGGGCGGGCCAAAAAGAGCGCCAGGGGCGGGCCAGAAAAGAGGGGCCGGACGGCAGTGCGCGGATGCGGACGGGACGACAGGGCGGAGCCGGGAGCGGGAAGAGGGAGGGGCGACGGGGGCGCGGGCGGGGCGGGACAGCATGCCAGGGCGAAGGGGGGCGACGAGCAGCACCGCGCAGGGGGCGGCCAGCAGGGAAGACAGCCAAGAAAGAGCGGGCAGGAGGAAAAAGGGGAGCAAGGGGAGGAGCGGGCGGCCGGGGGGACGCCGACGCACAGGGGGAAAGAGGGGGAGGGGAAGGAAGGGGGGCGCGCCGAGAAGAGGCGGAAGGGCGGCTCAGGAGCAACCAGGGAGAGGGCAGGGGCAGGGCGGAGGAGGAGCCGATGCCGGGGGCCCAGGACCTGAGGGGAGTGGGCGGGGGCGGGCGGACGGGGGCGGGGAAAGCGGCAAGACGGAGGGGGAAAGGGCGCCGGGGCGGAGGGTAGCACAGGGAAGCCGGCGAACAGAGCGGCCGCAGAGAAAACAGGGGCGGGAGCGGCGGCGGCGACGGACGCGGGGCGATGCGGAGCACGGAGGACGGGAGGGGGCGGTAAAAGCGGGGAGAGGTGAAGCGGGCAAGCGAGGAGGACGACCAGCAGACAGCAACGAGATGGAAGCAGAGGCGTGCGGCGGGCGGGGAAGAGGAAGAGGCCGACCGCCTAGGGAGGCGAGACGGAGCAGGGCCGGGAGGAGAAGGAGGCGGGGCCCAGAGGAACAACGGAGGGCGCCGCGGGGGAGGCCAGAGACCGCGCGAGCAGGACCAGGATGGCCAAGGGGGAGGCAGCCCAGCGCAGGGCGGGACGGGGGAGCGAGGACGGGGGGCAAAGAGCGGGCGGACAGGCCAGGGGCCAAGCAGAAGCGGGGGAAAGCAGAGGCGGCAGCGGAAGCGGGCGGGGGGGCAGCGGAGGGAGGGGGGGAGAAGGAGGGCGAGGAGGCCAACGCCGCAAGGGCGGAAAGGCGGAGCGGCCGGCAAGCGAAGCAGGGGGTGGCAGAAGGAAGGGCGAGGGTGGGGGAAGTAAGCCGATGGAGCTGTGGGACCCGAAGGGCCCCGCCGCCGGGCCGGCCGCGGGGGGGACCGGCCGAGAAGGGGAAACACAGCGAAGCGGCGGGAGAAACGGGCAAACAGAGACAGGGCCGATTAAGCAGATACAGAAAGGGGGAGAAAATAACAAGCGGCGGCGACAAACAGGGGCCAGGGGCACCGGCGAAAAAGAACAGAGGCGGGAAAACAGGAGGAGGGGGGAGAGATGGTCGACCACTGGAAAAAGGCCGAAACAGGAGAAAGGGGGGGCAGGGAGGAGGCCCCTGGGGGCGGAGGAACAAGAGCAGCAAAAGCGGGCGACGGCAACGAAGGGAGGAAGGGGAGGAAGGGGAGGCCGAGCGGAAGCGCGGAGCCGGGGGCAGCCGACGGAGGCAGGCCCGGCGAAGGACCAGGGGGAAGGAAAGGCGAGGAAAGGAAAGAAGGCACGCGCCGGAATGGCGATGGGGAAGGGACACAGGGAACGCGGGGAAGGCAAAGGTCCGGGGCAGCCGGGAAACCACGAAGGAAGCAAGGGATCCGAGCAACCCAGAGACCGGGAGAGAACGAGGCCAGCAGAGAGGGGGGACAACCAGCGGAAACGCGAAAAGGAGAGGCGGAGAAGGAGGCGCCGGCAGACTCCAAGGGCGACAGGGGAACAAGTATGTATTAGCAGGGCGGTGGGTAGGGGGAAGCGGGGGAGGGTGTGTGGGGAGAAAAAAAGGCCGAGAAGGCAGGGGCGAGGCGAGGAGCGGAAGAGCGGAGGGCGGAGCGCGGCAAGGGCAGACCCAAAGAAGCCTGCCCAGGGGGGCGAACAAAAACGAAGGGGAGGAAACAAAAATAAGGAAAACGCGGGAGGGGCGGCGGGGGCGGGAAGGCGGACAAGGACGGAAGGGCAAGGACACGCAAGCAAAAAAAGAGAGGGACACGGAAGGGGGACGGGGACAAAGGGGAGAGACGAAAAGGGGGGACAGCAAAGGAAAGGGGTGAGCAAGGCGAGGGGAAGAAAGGGGGACAGAAAGGGGCGAGAGAAAGAAGGGGGACAAAGGGGGCGAGAGGGAAAGAAAAGGGGGGACAAAAGGGGAGAGAAAGAAAAGGGGACAAAAGTGCGAGGAGAAAGAAAAGGGAGAAAAAGGGGCCAGAGAAAGGAAAAGGGGGAACAAAAGGGGCGAGAGAAAGTAAGAGGGGACTAAAGGGGCGAGAGAGAAGAAAAGGGGGACAAAAGGGCGAGTAGAAGAGAAAAAGGGGGGACAAAGGGCGAGAAAAAGAAAAGGGGACAAAAAAGAGCGAGAGAAAGTAAGGGGGACAAAAGGGGCGAGAGAAAGAAAAAGGGGGACAAGGGGCGACAGAGAATAGAAAATTGGGACATAATAGGGCGCTGAGATAAAAAG
>PGFW01029262.1:0-12150 GCA_003123925.1 Haematobia irritans | reverse complement strand
GGGGTTTAATCCGACTTGTACAATAATTTCAAACTGTTTATTAGCCAGAAATCGCTGTGGTTATTTATGTAGTCTGATTTTCCTCTGAATTACTCAGTGTAAACCGTTGAGACAATATTTAATATTGTTGCTCAAGGGACCCTTTAAAATGATATCCGGCGACAATGAAGTTAGGGCCACCACAATAGACAGATCAAACTCAATACAGTGTGGCGTCAACTCTTAGCACCCTTGTGTATTTTGAGCATCGATCCACACTAAAAAGGAAAAAACGTTTGCGAATAGCAATGTAGGGTGGGTGTAAATTTCAAGGGCCGATGTATTGATTTTGAATCATAACAAAAAACTATTTAAAGGGAATATTGTAATTTATATTTTATTATGCATATATTGGTATTACCAATTATGTTACATGCGAACAAAATTATTGGCCAAATGGTGCGCTCGCGACCTCAGGTGGCCACCTTCATCCGTATGGTTCAAATTTTCGATGACGCTGAGCATAATGGAGTTTGCTATGCCGTTAATGTGCGGCCGAATTATCTCATCCTTTAGCTCACTGAATTGTTGCTGCTTATCGAACGTACCCCTTTTCTTTTAATTACCCCAAGAAGTCCAACCGGTGCCGGCATCTGTCAAATCACATGATCTTGGCGGCCAATTGACTGCGCCCATTACGGTGAGATAACACGGCATTGAATTGTTGCGCAAAAGAGCCATTGTTTCGTCTAGACATGTGGTGAGACATAGCACCGTACCTGCCCTGAAACCACATATTCGTCTATACCCATATCTGTTCCAATTCGGGCCATAAAAAGTTCACGTTATCATCTTCACGATAGCCGAGCAACCATTCCGCCTCATTTTGGAAAAAAATACGGCCAGAGGATGATGCGCCGGCCGCCCATAAACCGCACCACAACAGTCATCTTTGTGGCCTGACAGCCAACGTTGTTTGTTATTCGATCCCGGTGCATTGGTTTTCGACAATCACTCTTGAGAGTTCTTATTTCGACCCAAAATGCGGCAATCTCTGTTATTGACGAATCCACTAGGTGAAAATGTGCCTTCCATCACTAAGATCGAGTTTCTTTCGCAAAATTGATCATCACCTGTGCATTTCTTCTGGAACCATATAAACACGTTAGTACGATGCATTGCCTCTTGTATCTCCTCTATGGTCACAAGTTGATTGTAAGTCGAAATAGAGAAAATTCGTTCCAAATAAAATTTCGGAAACAAAACTTGGGCGTTCTTTCATCTCGTTAGGTCGTGCCGCTTTCTACATTTCAACATGCGGCCCTTACAATTTTAACCCTTTACAATTGAATTGTTGCCAACCCCTCCCAGTCTACCTCACTCCTCCACTTTCCATCTACCTTCCCATCTGATCTCCGCATCTGCTTGCTTCCTATCTCCCGCCCCCTCCCTTTCCTGCTTCGTCCCCCACGATCCCGCGACTTTAAATCCGTCTGCGCGACTCGCTACCCCACTTGCTCCTCGCTCCTTCCTTCTACCGGCCTCCCCTGCTGCTCGCCTCTCGCACCTCTCTCTCCCCTGTCCCTATCGCGCCCTTCTCCCTTGCTCATTCTCCTGGCGCCTCTGCTTTTGTTCGCGCTTTATTCGCGCACCTTGCTCTTTCTCGGTATCTGTATCCACTTATCTCCTCAGCCCTCCAGACCAACTTCCCCGACTTCTCGTTCTGCTTGATCACCTTCCCCCGTTCCTATTATACTACCCTTCTCCTTCCTCGGTCTGGCTGCCCCTCCAGTCCCCGTGCCCGCGCGCACCTATAATGCTTGTCGTGCTGTTTCTCCCCATTTGTCGTCACCTTGCGTCCTGTTCCCTTCCCGTCACCCCCCAGTGCTCCTCCGACCCTTCACCCCCCATCCTCTCGCTGTCAGCTCTCCCACTTTCACTCTACCTAGATCATTTATCTTGTTATTCATATATAAATCGTGCTTTCCATTCTCTCTGCCGTCATGCCGCCTTCGGTTCGCCACCGCCTTGCTTCCTAGCAACCATCCATCCTCTTCTTACGCCTAGTCACCGGCCATACCCTACACCTACGTCCCTACTTGGTCTCACATATTCGCCTTGACGACCACATACTCCGCCGTATCCGCTATGCAGCGTTCCACTCACATGTCTGTGCAACGCTACTTCTTCTGTTCCTCTCCCCGATCCAGTTCCGCATCTCTCCCCTTGGCTCGCGTCCACTCTTTTTAATGCTTTCTTTCTCTCCACCTCCTACCCGTCAGCTTTTACTGTTTCAGGTTACTGCTCTTAACGCTTTATATACCTTCTCCGCCCGCCTCTTCTCATCACCCTTGGTAACACCGATGTCTTATTTGTACTCCGTTACCCCCACTCTAATCACCTACCTTCACCATTTTTACTACTTCTTACCTTCCGTCCTCCCTCTCGTTTATCCTCCCCTCGCACCTTGCGTGACGTTACCTCACCGTCTTCCCTATCGATCTGCTCATGCGACACGTACTGTCATACTATACTCCTGCCATCCGCCTCTGTCTGCGACTGCTTATCCACGCCCGATCCGCTGTTGTACCCTGCCTCAATGCCACATTACAATCCACTTCTCCTCCTAGTTCGTGCAGGTGACCTTCAAAGGCGCAAATTCGCCGTCCGCTCCCTTTCATACTCCGCCATGCGACCTGTCCATCCGTATCCCTCCGCTCCATTCTTCTACCCAGCCACTGTGTCGCAAATCCATCTTCTCCTCCTCTCGCTGATAGAGCCTACTTCATTAGACTTGAAAGCGTCCTATCCTCAGCCTCGTCTTTTATTCTACTTTCCTCGACTTCACCTTCCCCACGTGACATCCACTTCCGTTCAGTCCTTCAGTCCGCGCCGGCATGTTCTTTATCTGCTTGCCAGGCTGTCCGTAGTGATTTTACTATTCTGCACGCTCACTAGCGACATTACCGCTACCCATAAAAACGTCTGCCAATTGTGTGAATTTCGCCTAGCTACCGAAAAGCTTTGCGGGTGAGCCATCGCAAAAATCCGGCTAACCATCTCGATTCTAGCCCAAAACCACAGCTTTAACAATCGGCCAGTGTGTCGCTGCCCATCCTTCCCGAGTGGTTCCTTACTACTCTTAGCACTAGGTCGTACCGGGCCGATGTGTATAACATTCTCTTGCTGAGTGTTCCCAATAAAGTCGCGGAATTTTACAAAAAGTTTAGCGGATTTTTTCAGTAAATTGAGCTTGAGAAATTGCCCCTCCCGTCCCCTGTCTTACCGATGATACCTTGTGAGCTACCTCTCTGTTTCCCCGGGAATTTCTAAGAGATTTGCTTTAGACTTTCGAAATAATTTCAGTTAATTAACAGTTTTGTCTAACCCCATATTCAGTGAATGCTTCCGTTAGTTGTAGGTTAGCTAAACGAACTTTTAAACCGTAACTTAATGCGCACATATCTATCATTCTTGCCTATATATTCACATATGCCAGTTAGAGAGCTTAAGGTGAGTATTAAGTCAGTTTAGCCGAAAAAAATCGCTAAAGTGGAAAAACTAAATCATTTAAGAAAAATTTCATGAAATTATAACATATTTTGTTGCAAATTTTATATAACTTTTGATGGGCGAAAAGCCCAAAGCCAAATTTTCACAAAGTGAAAACATGACGTTTTTAGCGGCGTATACCTCGAACTCAATTACCCACCCTTAACTGCCTGACAAAAATTCAGTTAAAGTAAAACCGGATTACAAGATATTTCCATTTTACTTTCCGTTAACTGGGAGTAAAGTCTAAATCGGAGCTACATTCATTAAAATGGCCATAAGTGCCGCCACAAACTCCTAAATCTCAAAAAACAAGAATATAAATCAACGATGTAAGGCCCAGACAGAAAAGGAACCCTAGGCTATAATCATGTTAAGATAATTTTGATTTAACATGCTTCATGCGAAATGACGCACAAATTTATATACATTTTTTTCTACTTACTATTGTTATATGGGGAATTGGGTCCAGTTTGCTGATTTATGAAACAGTCCAAAAGTTAGGCGCAGGCGTTGCGTTAAAAAACCATACTATAACTTGCTTATTAGGCAGCAAACATTCGTTTAGGGCATGTATTTAGCGGAAATTATCTTTAAAACGGTTTTTTTCTATTCATAAAAAATTATTGTTGGTAAACTGTATTATCGGCCCACCCCCAACGAAGGTCGATTCAAAATATAGAAAAGTCCGCCTTTGTTCATATAAAAAATCTTAAGCTTAGCTTTTGAGGATCAGTTATATATATATATATATATCGGATTTTATAAAATGGTCAATCTATCCTTGGTTTTTCTCCGGTATGGACATCGACGGGAAATCTACGTTTTTTATGCGATAAGGCAGTCCCTAACCACGCGAATTCCAGCAAAAAAAATTGCGACAGTTCTTCTAAGGCCAACAACATTAAAAGCACTTCAAAAATGTCCTCGAATGATGTTCTTTATTTTAACTGCACAGGACAGTTTATTATGAGTCAATTTTTTATACTTTGCTTTTTGCATATTTTTTAATGGCGAAATTTAAAATTTTATTGTTTCAAATGGGTTAAAAACAGATTAAAAATTAATAAGTAGTGCAAATTATTTAAATTTTTTTGCCGAAAAAAATCTAAATCATTTCTTAGAAAAATTGCGATTTTTGAAAATTATTTGATGTCAAAACGTTCCGTTATAATGCATTTAAAAAGTATAAAAAAAATTTAAAAATTATTTTATTCGTCAAAATATACGACAAAAATTTCTTTATCACATCCAATATCACTGGATTCGCATCACACCTTAAGAAATGATGCAAATTCACTGCAACGGCTGATATTGAAATGTTGGCACATTCCGTCTATGACAAGCTCCATGCTTAAAAATCATCGCTTCCTGCGCCAATTTTGCACCACTTCCGGCATCCAAAAAGAATCATTTTCACTACTTTTTTGGCGCACGCTTTTTTTTTGCTGTCTTTGTTAGAGAAAAATTCAATAGGGGGCATTGATATGCGTTAAGCCAAGGATCGATCCGAATTAGTACTTAGGCCACACAGGCTTAGATACTAGGAAACAATTTCATTCGAAAATTATTTTTCGGAGTTTTGATGCATTGTGGCAAACACAACAGCGGTTAATAGTCTTGTTCATATTTGTGTCAGACTGAAGCAAGTAACGCCATGCCGAACATACCCAGCATCAAAGCAATACGTGTTATTATTCCACATGCAAAACAATATTTTGGCATTATTCATTAAAATTATTTTATTCTTAAGTAAATGCTTCAATTTCTATTTATTTACAGATGTTTTTAATAAATTTATACAAGATATGCATTAATACTTTCACATCATGTTTAATGAGTTGTACCTGTTTCTTCAAAACTAATTAAATTTTATTAAAAAAACTTATTTTGCATATTCCACAAAACTTAATAATATACAAAACAAAGTTTAAATTTTCGTCTGCATAACAAAGCATATTTTTATTACAGCCATTGCCTAAAAAAGAATAAAAAACAAATATGATATTATTTTTGTTTCATTAATTTGTGTATATATTTTTTTTAAACAGAGTGGAAATCTCCGATTAAATTAAACCAATAAAGATTAATCAAATATAATTTTTTGATATTTCATGCAATTAAAATATGATTTTTATAAAAATTTCCGATGAAATTAAAACTTTGTTAACAAACTAGCTAAATATTTTGTAAAAAAAAATCAATCAATGGAGCTGGAAATACCTTTAAAGCCTGAAGTAAAATTAAAATGCTTATTCTGTAATATACGCTCCCAAAGCCAACGTCATTATTCTTTTAAACACAGCAAATCTATTCTTGGTAAATTTTCAAGCTCTTAAAAATTGTGTAAAAGATTTTATTACTTGTACAAAATGTTTTTACCTATGCTATATTGTATGTATGTAAAACCATTATGAAAAATTCGACAACTGATCTTCATAAATATCCCATAAAAACCCCTTTTTAGGCTTTTGTTTCTTTAAATTCTTAATTAATATGCGTTTAATTACATTTTTATCCCAAAAAATGGAGATGTTTTTGAACAATTCTAAGGGTATGTGATCATACTAGGCAAATTATTTGCTACATAAAACGAGTGTCAAACTTTTTTCCCAGGAAGCACTATCGAAATATCTGCGATACAGTTTTTGGGCAAATACAATTATTCGTAGAATTAATGTCTATATGCCCTAAAAATGTTAGGCTGGCGACGATTTCTTTTTTGATTTCTGTCAAATATTTGCCCAGTGTGACCACACCGCATGAAAGATATTTCTTTGAAACTAAGTTCAATTCAAAATTTGTTTGTTTGGCGGCAAATTATTTTTTAGTTTGCCGTGGAGAAATGTTTCGCCTATCGCTACGGTTATGTTTATACGCTAATAACCCGTTCAGACTTATGCCCATGTACGCAAATCCACTTCAAGGTGAATGTGAACCAATGCCTCGATTTTGGTGTCTACAATTCACTTTCACCGGAATTTTCGTGAAATCAATTCACTTGCAAAAGTCCTGGTGAAAGTTGAATTATGTCCAAGATGTATGTATTTCCGGTTAAAAAAAGTACTCGCGTTAAAAATGTGAAATGTTTTATATTTAATACATGAGTTTTATTAAAACTGCGTCATTTTTAATTAAAATAAGTCTACTGATTCCACTTATTTTGATTTCCGCCTTAGTGAATTTTTGGGTGATTTGTGCAACCCAGCTGGTTACAGAAAAGTTCAAAAAAGAACGAAGAACTAAGAACACCAAATTTTCACGTTCGTGGATTTGACGTGAATAGTAGACGTGGAATTGAAGTGGATATCCGAACATGAGTGTTATCTAATTCGTGGTATATTTTCTTTGCCTATTACTTAATACTAAGTTCGTTTCTGCAAAAAGCGAATCTCTCCATATATCTCCGTATGCTTAGTACTAAGTTCGTTTCTGCAAAAAACGAATATCTACATCTATCTCCGTAAATAGGGTCTCAAACTCAGGGATGTTAACTTATTTATGCAAAATAATATGCCGGCATTTTCAAACACATAAATATTTCGCATTTATTCCGCGCTAAGGTTTTTTTATAGGGAGTATAACAGTTTTTCGTGCAAAAAACGTGATCTTAGTACTAGGCTTAAATAGGGTCTCAAACACAGGGATGTTAGCTTATTTTTTTTTTGTGCGAAAAACAAAGATTTCACATATATTCCGCGCTAATGCTTAGTACTAAGTACGTTTCTACGAAAACCGAATATCTTCATCTATCACCGTAAATAGGGTCTCAAACCCAGGGATGTTAACTTATTTATGCCTGCCTATTTTTTCGTGCGAAAAATCCAGGGTCGTATAAATATTTGTTGGACAATGCTCAAAACAAAGATTTCGCATTTATTCCGCGCTAACGTTTTTTTATATGGAGTATAACAGTTTTTCGCTGCAAAAACTGATCTTAGTACTAGGTTTAAAATAGGCGTCTTTCAAACCCAGGGATGTATAATTTTATTTATTTCGCGAAATATATGTTCTGCCATTTATTTTCGTTTGCGAAAATCCAAGGGTCGTTAAATATTTTGTTTGGAAAATGGCGTCAAAACAAAAAGATTTTTGCATTTATTCCGCGCTAACGTTTTTTATATGGAGTATACAGTTTTTTCGTGTGAAAACTTGCATCTTAGTACTAGGCCTTAAAGTTTTTATATGGAGTATAACAGGTTAATTTTTCGTTGCGGAACAACGTGATCTTAGTTACTAGGGCTCCCCCCCCCCCTACAGCGTTGGCTGATATAGCTCCCCTGTCTAACAAAGAAAAACAACATTTTTGCATCAAAATATCGTTTTTATTTGTTCAACATACGTTCACCTTCAATAGCGAACAACGATTATAACGACCTTCAATTGTTTTGATTACCATTTTTGGTAGTATTCCTTCGCGTTTTGCCTCAAAAATAGGCCTCAGTTTGCACGATCAACCTCTTCATTGCAAACTAAATTTTTTTCCCAGCGAGCATCCTTTTGACGGTCTGAGAACAAGAAAATATCACGCTGGGGGCCAGATCTGGAGAATACGGTGGGTGGAGAAGCAATTCGAGCCGAATTCTATGAATTTTTGCCATCCGTTCTTCAATGACTTGTGGCACGTGCTTGTCTTGGTGCGAACACAACTTTTTTCTTCTTTATATGAACCCGTTTTTTACCGCCGGCATTATTCGGACCTTCAAAACGCTCCATAACGCCATAAATAGTCACTGTGATGCGTTTTCCCTTCTCAAAGTAATCGATAAAAATTATTTCCAGGGCGCATCCCAAAAACAGAAGGCCATTTACTTTGCCAGCGGACTTTGAGTCTTTCCACGCTACGGAGACGGTTCACCGGTCGCTGTCCACTCAGAATCATCAACACGTTGTTGTTTTTGCGTCAATGTGAGCTCGCTCGGCACCCATTTTGCACATGAGCTTCCGCCATAATCCAAATATTGATTGAATGAGTTATGACCAACCGTTCCTTGATACTCTTTAAGGCCTCTGCTATCTCGGACCAACTTCATTTCACTGGTCATCAAAATCATTTTGCTGGATTTTTTTTAGTGCGATTTCGTCGGATTAACACCTACTTCGGGTCGTCCCATTGCGCTTTACGGATCATCCGATATGCTATTTCACCGACGGATATATGATTTTCTGGCATTACCCAATCAATTATTGTTGATATTCCCGTGGCGCAGCAGTCCGGAAAACTTATTATCAAGCCAGTTTTTGCTTCGCATTTTCCCCAGATTTAAATTCTTCAAGCAACAAATGTATTTTATCCAACACATCTATGAAATTCCTTTTTTTCCAATTCTTATTTCACAACTATCCAAGTTGCGCTTCACAAAAGACGCTCTATCTCCCAAACTAATTGACTTACAGACGTCAATTTTGACAATGAACATTTGAAGGTTTGGTACTATTAAAATGAATATAAATTAATACTAAGCGACGCCATCTATGTGTTCGGACCGGGGATTATCAGCCAACCTGTTATCTCCCCGTAAATAGGGCTTCAAAACAAGCATGTTATCTTATTTATGGAAATAATATGCCTGCCTATTTTTTCGTGCGAAAAATAGCCATTTTCAAACACATATTTAATGTGTTTGTATGAAGTATAACAGTTTTTCGTGCAAAAACGTGATCTTAGTACTAGGCTTAAATAGGGTCTCAAACCCAGGGATGTTAATTTATTTATGCGAAATAATATGGCTGCCTATTATTTCGTGCGAAAAAATTCCAGGGTCGTATAAATATTTGTTGGAAAATGCTCAAAACAAAGATTTCGCATTTATTCCGCGCTAACGTTTTTTATATGGAGTATAACAGTTTTTCGTTGAAAACTTGATCTTAGTACTAGGCTTAAAGTTTTATGATATACAGTTTTTCGCTGCGAAAACGTGATCTTAGTACTAGGGCTTAACGTTTTTATATGGAGTATAACAGTTTTTTTACATGCGAAAACATGATCTTAGTACTAGGCTTATAACTTCAAAAACAAGTAAGTAGGGATGCCGTTCATTGATATATAATCCCAAACCTATGTTTGTGATCCTCCACATTAAATACATTTGGAAATTTGTCTTATATTTTACTTATTATATTAATTATAAATTAATAAGATTAAAAATGTTTTTTATTATTAGGCCTTAGATAGAAACAAATATGTTTTTAAAACTGTAAATTGTAAATTTTTATTATAAATTTTAAAATAAATTGCTGATAAATATTGAAAATTTTTGTGTTGCAAATGCAAATTTGTTTTCATTTTATAGTGTATAATAAATAAGAAAATCATATTTAATTATATTATTTTATATTTATTTATTCAAAAATGGCACTCATATTTAAAATGATTTACGTATAATTTATCGAAGAACTTTGTAAAAGTTGCTTTATAGTTTCACTTTTATCAAAAAAAAACCGTAATCCATTGTATATTTTGTTGTTTTTTTTTAAGATGTTTTATTTATACAACACCATTTAGCAAAACCGAAAGGTCAGGGCATGATTTAATGGAAATAACTATATATATTTTAATATCATACAATAAAAACAAAATACCTTCACATAAATACAATAAAAAACACAATTTTATAAATTCATTAAAGTAATACTTGTATTAAATGTAGTATATATACATATAGGTATGTGTATATTTATACATATATTTAGAAAAAAAAACAAAACATTTAAATATAAAATATATATACTACAAAAAATTTTTTAACCCAAAAAGTAATAATAAAATTTTTTATGAAAGATAACATTACATAAATGGCCTTCAATATAAATAATATTAAAATTGTATGCAATAAAAACAACACAGAAAAATTAATAAAAAAAAAGTTTATAACAATATACAAATAATTTGAAAAAAACAATATTAACACATTTAGAAATTGTTTGCAACAAAAAAAAAAAAAAAAATAATCATTAAACTACATATATTCGTAATATATGAACAAAGCACAGCTATAATTTTTTAGCAATACCAGATAGCCAAAAGAAGAATTTTTATTAAATACAGCAGTCTGTTTTTTTTTAGTTTTTCCCTGAAAATATATAAAATTATTAGATATTCAAAAAAAAATGTGCTTTTATTGCCAATGTGTATACAAAATGGTTTAAATATAACAACTTTCCCCACATAATGGAAATATTTGATTGAGTTAGAAAACTTCATTTTATAGCGATCACAATGAATTAAGGTTATTTTTGTTTAAAACCCACAATTTGACTTCTGAAATAAAAACCATCACATGAAATTTATATAAATTAATAAAGAGCATAAATGAATTTGATTAGAAATCTAAATCCAAAAACTACAATTGTAAATTCTCATTTTTTTAATATGAAACAACAAAAATTAAACAAAAAATCTATAACATATAACATATATAAGATTAATAACAAAATCTATGTAAAAACAAAATCAAATAAATAAATTACAAATATACATAACATAAGTAATGGATATATGAATATTGAAATGTATGACAAAAAACCCTTATGTAATTTTTTGTAAAAAAAAAAACAAAACTAAAATGATACGGAGGAAAAAATAACACACATTTTTTAATAACAAAAAAGAAGAAAAACATTTACACATACAATTTGCTAAAAATAAAATAATATAAAAAAACTCTAACAGGACAAAATCAAATTGTACCACATTCCGAAAAGGAGAAAACTCTATAAAGCCCTATTCAGAAAAACAACCTCACTTTTACTAAAGAAAATTTTGAACACAACAACCATAATTTCCAATTGCTCTTACCAACTCTATCTATCTCCTGAAAAACGTCCACATATTTTTGTTCTGTTATTAAAAAACAATTCTTTAAATATATATGGTTTTAGCAGTATATACATTTTTAAATCTTAGTACCCACTGTAAAAGAATTGTCCAGAGAAATTTAAAATAAGAAGTTTGAGATTTAGTTGAATTCAGCCGACTTGCAAATATTATTATGTTGTATTTATAATAATAGGGTGATTTTATAAGAATAACTCATGTTGGAATAATGGGGATATTTCGTTGATTACGTCGGCGAACTACGTTTCAGTTTGGAATTTTCATAACATTATTCAAATTGCCGGTTTCCCATCAACCACCGCATAGTACATATATAGTAAATTTAGACGATTTAATATATTTAAATTTAAAGTATAAAAATCAGACCTCCGATTTGGGTTGTGTTAACACATTGTGTTTCAATTCGTTGGATGTAAACGTGTTCTGATGTTTGACAAAATATATGGACTTATTGTGAAACTGGAGGTTAAAATGATTGTTAACACAATTAACACATTCTGTTTTGGATATACTTAGAGTGGTGTTGCAAACTATTCATACTTATTTAAACTCACCACTAGATATGGTGGTTGCCATATCTAGTGGTGAGTTTAATTGCCATATGGCAATTACTTTATTTTCAAATAGAACGACAAATAATAAATAATTCCAAGTTTTCATTAATACTAAAATTTCACACTAATTCGACATTTAATAAAGGAGGACATTTTCGCCCACAAACAGGGTTGTCATTTTGGTCCGATCATACCAAAATTGGTCCAAAGAATTATTAATTTTTAAAT
>PGFW01029247.1:2478-16152 GCA_003123925.1 Haematobia irritans | reverse complement strand
TTTTTGAGGAAGAGCGTTGTCCAGCTTTCATGGTTGCTACAAACATTTCGTTTCTTGTTTGTATTGTTCAACAACATATCATGATTTCAACTCTAGGCATACACTGGTTAGAAAAATTTTAATGAAGATTTTCTTTGTGTAATATATATTTTAAGCCCAATGGTTTACTTCCATTCTTTTTTACTTGCAGCATAACTTGTGTAGGTCTCTTCTCCATCTAAACACTACGAGTATATGTTTTATCAAGGACTATTTCTAAATTAATATACTGTTTGCATAAAGCATTTTATATTTACAAGCATTTTATGTTCCCAAAACATAATATGCTTGTAACATACTTAATAATATCTGTCCCAAACTCTCAAAAAACATATTGTGTTAGCGAGACATTTGAGCGAATTTCCAAAACATTTTGACTTATTTACATAATTTGTTACACCCAAATATAATATGAAAAACAGTCTTTTTCGCTCCCGTGTAGACTCTAATATGAAATATAAAATGTTGACAAAAATTTCAAAATTAGAATGAACTTTTTCTATACGAAAATTCTTTGACAAAGTTTTTTATAGGCATCACAGCATCAACTTTTTTGCACAAACATTTTTTTGGGAAATATGGAAATAAAATTTTGACAACAATAAAATCTCTGTTAAAAATTTCCTAATACAAATAAAATTTTGCAAAAATTTCAGATATAAGGTTTTCGCAAAAAATGTTCTAAGAGAAAAAAATTTTTTGAGAAAAATTATCTATGGATACTAAAATTGGAGGAAATTTTCTATAGAAAAATAAAATCTTGGTAAATAATCTCTATTAGAAATAAAATTTGGTAAAAATTTTCGATAGACAACAAAATGTTGATGCATTTTCTTACTAGGCTTCAATAGAACATTTCGACACATTTTCTATAAGCAAATCAAAATCCATGACCAAATTTTTCTATAGAAATAAAAGTATGGCCAAATTTTTCTATATGAAATAAAATGTTGCAAAATTTTTTATGGAAATAAAATGTTTGAAAAAAAATTGTCTAATTAGAAATACAATTTTTGAAATAAAAGTATGTCCAACATTTCTATAGACAATAAAAGTCTTTGACAATTTTTGTATGGAAGGTAAAATTTTGGCAAAAATTCTTAGACTTCAAGATTATAAAATTTTGTCAAAATTTCCTAATAGACAGTAAAGTATGCTCCAACACTTTCTAAGTAGAAATAACAATTGTTGACAATTAATGATTTGTTAGCCTAGGAGAGTACACAAATTTCTTGAAAAATTGCTTGAATATACGAAAAAATTTTGAATAACGATTTGCTATAAAAAAAGCATTGGTATTTTTCTCTAGTAGACCAACTGAAATACTCTCACAAAATTTCTAAGATTTATCTAATAAAATTTGACAAAATTTTTAATAGTAGAGAATAAAATGTTTACAAAATTGTGATATAGATACATACAATTATTTTGACAAATCTGTCTGATACAGAGACAAATATTAATCATACACTAATTATTATGCGCAACTCTCTGAGAAACTACGCGTTGTGCGTTCATACATGTATACGTTTTAGTAGATCTACACAAAACTAAAGTTCACTTAATCGCGAATGAATTGCACCATCTTTGTCAAAAGCATACCTGAGTCCTTGGTCATATACTCGCATGTAGTAGGGTTTTCTAGTGTGTTGTGCGTGTTTAATCTTTTATATGGAACGTAAAATTTTCGAAAAAAATTTTCGTATACGAAATAGAAATTTTGTCAATTTTTCTACTAGGAAATAAAAGTAATGTCCAAATTTTTCTATAGAAATACATTTTGACAATTTTTTTATGGACAGTCAAAATTTTGAAAAAATTTTCTAATAGAATAATAAAATTTTGCCCAAAATTTCTATAGAACCATTGAAAATTTTGACATAAAACTTCTTTCTATAGAATAAAATTTTGACGAAATTTTATATAGAAATACTTAATAAGTGAGCTTTACAAACAATCTTGATTATACGGAATAAAATTGACAAAAGTTCGGAACCTAAATCTAGAAAATATAACTCCATACCACCTGTGATCACTTGTCAATATGGCAAACTCCATTGTAAAACTACGTAATAAATGCAAGTATAACGATAACAAAACAATTACAAGTTCTAAATCGGCATTGCCGCTCTTGTCCCTTGTAAACACTACTCGCATGTAGTAGGTGTTTCTAGGTGTGTGGCGTGCTCATCTTATTATGGAACGAATAAAATTTTAAGGAAAAATCAAAAAACAATTCGTAGTAGAAATAAAATTTGTCAATTTTTCTATCTAGAGATCAAAAGTATTCTCCAATCTTCTATAGAAACTATAATTTTGAACAATTTTTTATGGAAGTAATTCGTTATGATAAATAAAAATTTATCCTATACCTGACAATACAAAAATTTGCCAAATTTTCTATAGAAATACAAGGAGTAATTGTCCACATATTTTGTATCGTAAATACGAAAATTTAAACAATCTATGACAATTTGTTTATACATGGTAGAGGTAATCACTAATTTGAAAAATTTCTAATAGACAACTTACAACATTTTGCAATATGGTCTATTCAGGAAGCACCGTTGGAGTAAGAAGAATCTGGATTTCTAATGTGAACTTAGTGAGAGAGATTTGAGACCGTTAATTGGCATCGGATCATAACAGGGCTATACGCATAACACACGTGGAAAGCACAGGATTGGATTAAGGACTGATAACATTGGTAGATGTTATCTGGATACGGAAGACCTCTATCATTTTCTGTGCCAATGTCCGGAATTATCATTTCGAAGAAACAAGATACTGCATTCCTTTTGCATCCAGGATATTACTGATGTACGGAACTGCAGCCTGAATAATATACTTGGCATCATCATGGCTTCTGAATGGAAGACCTAGAAAACTCATTTGAAAAAGCAAATCTGATGGGATTAATCGTTGCGGAGGAAAATAGAGAATGACGAAGAAAGGAACCACTATGGAAGTAATCCCAATGGATCAATATGGTCTTAGTGGAAACCAATTCCTTTTATCGGATTGGTGACATCCTCTATAACCTAACCAAACCGTGGGCAGCTATATTGCCGTATGTGGTTTCAATGGATAAATGAATTTGATTTATAGAAAAAAAAAAACAAGTATATACGGCCGTAAGTTCGGCCAGCCGAAGGCCTTATGTACCTCCCCATGAGGAATTGCGTAGAAACTTCTACTGAAGACTGGTCATCGCACAATCGAATTACTTGGGTTGCGGTAAACACTATGCCATGGCAAGGTAATCCTTTAAAACCTTCCTAACAGGCCGTAATTATACGCACATGAGTGCCCATCCGTGGTATATATTAAACTAAAAAAGGCCGATTAAATACGTATATAATTAAGTTTAAAGTATTCTATAGAAATAAAGTTGACTAAAGTTTTCTATTTACAATATTGCATACGAAATGTATTAGACACACATCTTTATATCCATAAAAGTAATACTGTTGGACTTGAAGAGTTATTTTTTCGGTTGATACGGGTCTTACAGTTTCATTAGTATAGTGGGCCAACCGACTGATCCGATTAATGAACCGATATGGACCCGCCCAATCAACACCAAAGTTTTGTTGGTGCTCGCAATTTGGAGGATCTGCTTGGCTCTAATATATAATTAGTGGATTAAGCCTCGCATACTGCCACGGCAGTTCAAAAAATATACGATGACCATAAAATTCCTATGAGCCAATGAGTTATTATTTAGGCTGTGCCTATTATATAAAAGAACTAACAATCTCTTGAGCGCAATATGAAAAAATATATTTAATTCTATACCGGTTATCGAGATTAGAAAAAATTTTTGTCTCCGTTCAAAACTAAGAGTGCTCTACGGAGATCAATATATTGACAACTTTAGCAGTATACTCTTTCAAATTATAGAACGGTAGAATCGCGAATGTTATCCTTTTTTAGTTTAATTATACCGAACAACCATGTTCCAAATTTCAGCCGGATAAGAATGAATTTTGCTCTTCCAAGAGGCTACGGAGAACAAAATCTGGGATCGAATTTATAGGGGGCTATATATTAATTATGGACCAATTCTTGCATAGGTTGTCTAGAGACCATTATACTAACACCATAGTACCAAATTTCAGCCGGATCGAAATGAAATTTGGCTTCTCTTTAAGAGCCCAGGGGCTGTGGAGTCGAGCCCAATTTTGCTCTACTAAACAAAATCTCGGGCAGTATTTGGGTAATAATTTATAATTGCTTTGACAATTTCGCCAAAAAAATGCAATTATATGATTCACCTCATTGAAAAATTTGACAAATTTGAGTCCATTTTACAAGTTTTCGACTTAGCAGTGAGCATACAATTTTGGAAAAGATTTTTGTCTAGTAAATAAAATTTTGGCAAAATCGTTTTAATATGGAAGAAATTAAAGAATTTTTGTCTCGGGTACCAATATTTATCTTTACAGATCTAAACCGAGAGGTAGTTAAAGGAACTATAGTATCATAAAATGTATTACTCTATTAGCCAGAATCATCCATAAAGTTTTGGCAAAAGTTGGTTTCTATAAAGACATGCCCAAAAGTAATATTTTGCAGGAGGTGCGAAATTTTAGAATACGCAAATCAAGAATTGTTGAATCCATGTAAAGAAGATTTTTTATTATGAATTTCCAAAATACTTCTCGAAGACTGCACAATGGTTTGTGAGTGTGATCAGAAAATTATAATAAAGTAGTTTACAAAAATTACCGTCAAGTAGACCCTGAACCGAAAAATTAATTAAAAAACAAGATTGGAGCACCAGAATCCAAATATAACTTTTTGTATGATTGATTAATAAAATTTCGTATGCAAAAATAAATTCATTATAGCTAACAATAATAAACTCCCTGAAGCATATAGAATCTATAGCTTTTAGCAATAATCCAGAGAGCACAATAGTTTGAGCATTTTTGTCCCTCTTAATACGGTCATATATCTGAGATATTTTAAAGAAATATCGACTTCAATAGACGAGATAACAATGTTTTTTAAGAAAAAACTCATTAGTCTTGCCGAAAAGAATAAAGTCAAAAAAACTGTGCCAGGCAGTAATATCCTCATAACCTCATAGAACATATGCATAGAAATCACCCATTGGAGATACTTAGACTACATTACTTTATATAGGTAGATAATCAATATATTTCACACGAATAACTATTTTCTATCCTATTAATTATAATTCCTTCTATTACCTCGCAACGAATTTAAATCCACATCAAGATAATAGTTTTGCTGTTTTTCTAAGCCAATAATGCTTTCTGATTTATTAATTTATTTACTAGGTCACTTCATATTTCGACAAGTCCAATAATTTTTAGTTATAAGAGAATGACCAAGTAAAATTTAATTCTACAGGCTTAGAGGAGTACAGATTCACGATTTTTACAAACAAGTTAATTATGCTGCGGTAAATCCAACAAAGAGAATTATGCGCCAAGAAATTTCTTCGTTTTACTCGACCTAAATCTGAAAAAAATGATATTAATCTTTCGGCAAGAGAGTGACTACTTTAGCACAAGAGAATCGAATAAGAATTGGTTGCATCTAAAACGTTTATTTCCTAATAGTAAACATCAGTACACACAAATAATGTTATTTTTTATGTCATATAAAATCCATACTAACGTTTGTGCGATATATACATACTGTGTGTTTGCCCTTGATTATACTGACACAATATAACGGCATAACACTTATGAACTATAACTCACTTTATAAGTGCAGACCTATATGAATAAGTAACATACCAAGATTTTCGCATCACAATAACTTTTTATACGAAATATACATTCTTGACAGAAATTTTCTATAAAAAAACAACTTTCGAAAAAACTTTTCGTGGTCATACTCTCATCGCAGCATATCTCAAAATTTTCCTTAAATACAAAAAAACAATATATGAAAATAGTGGAGTAATAAAATATCGAGATATTTGAGCTTGACGAAATTATTTCCATACGATGAAATTGATATGGCTAGCATTGTAGAATTGGATCATGTATTCCAATGCCGGTTATGCTTGCTCATAAGGTGCACACGTCTTATCAAGAGCATTTATAGGCCAAACCTATGCTCAAATACAGAAGGCACTAAGGGCCGTAGATGTGGAAAGTTTATTGACCTTTTCATTTAGCAACATAGATCGCTCCAGTATTCGGAGTTCATTCTGGAGGCTGAGGATGATAGAAGTAACGTGCAATGCGCAAACTAATTTCGCGTAAAAAACGTTGCATTTAGTTGTTTAGTCAAAATGTTGAGCTGTAAATAATTAAAAGAGTTTGGTCATTTAGTCCCGGACGTACGAGTCGAGGTCGAAAGAAGTGTACGAACTCGGGCCGTAAACTCCGAACTTAACGCTCAACGCAAATACTGCGTCAGACTCTCGGCCGTCACACCTATACCCTCGCGGCCGTTATAGAGCTACATTGTCAAGGGCTTCATAATTTTTGGGGGTTCTATCGTTTTAATCTAAATGGGAGGCTAATTACGTAAAAGCCTGTATCCGTATAATTCTCAGCGTTCCTCATAACACTATGCAATTACCATCCGACATCAGCCATTCGGAATTTGTGGGAACACCTACCTCCCTGCTGCCGATTTAGTGGTTTATTGTTCAAGACCGTAAGGACGCTCGTAGCTCAATGGTGTATTCTCGTTCGTGAAAGTTTCCTACGGTACGCTGAATTTCTATATTGCAGACCGGTTGACGGGAACGTACAACCTTCTATACAGTATTGATCTCGAGACATCTTTCACCCGGCCGCAACCGATCCCATGATCATCAAACCTTATTTGATTTACAGATTTTCCTTGGTACGTTGGGGCGGGCTCTTAGGTTAATCTAGAAGGGCACTAGCTAGTTTTCCGGGATTGTGATTTCAGTACCACACGGAATGACACAGGGCTTAATATGTGGATTTATTCTCCGAGATACAAATGATCCGGTTGTGGCAACCGGAAGGTTAGATGGCAAGTCCTTTCATAAATTACCACATGTAAATAAAATCACATGACTCCACAAAATTGTTTATATTGACAACGGCATTTCTACTTTTATATTTACCAATTCATTATAGGCATATTTCTTTAAATCTCAAGTTGTTAAATTATCGCTTAGTTTAAGTTACTTGGAAGGACTCCGGAATTCTCACCGAGTGTATTTTTTCATTATTATGTCGCTCGTTTTCCTTTCTAATATTAGAAACTTCTATCCCATAATCTTTAGGAAAATTCAGGCAAATATCTTTATAGCATTGGATTGAATGATATAGACCTCCAGAATGGATTGTACAAACGCGATTAGCATATTTTTTTATATCCACACGACTCCTATAATTTCTAGTGAGTTAAATACTACATCACTCAAAACGAATTGAGATGTATGTTGGAGACGAAAAAAGAATGTTAAATTGGACATTTGTATTAGCATTATAGATTGATCCATTTTGTAGAATCATCATCCGTCCTCTCACACCTTGCCAATCAGCCATCTCAAACTGGCAAATCGCGTTGGAACTGTCCCAGATAGTTTAGGCAAAATCATCAAAATAAGTTGTTAGGTGCACTCTCTGTCTTTAAATATTCGTAACTTGATAGCTCTGGTTGCAGCATATAATTTGTTGTGTGATTAGATTTTGTTTTGTTTTTTTTTGTTTGTATTAGTGTTGAATGCTCTGTTAGTTATTACTGTGAGCGCTAGTGTGCTGCTTTCTCTGAGTAACATGAATAATAAAATGTGACGCAAGATAACCACACCGCCTTCTAACTAACATGGCTGACAAATACGCTTAATAGACTCAGTTGATTGACAATGCGATTTTGGTGTTTAGATATATAACCTACAACTCAATTTGGAAATTTGTTCCGTTTTTATTTTGGAAAAATAGCTAGAATAAATTGTTTACAACATGTAGCGTACCAAAATGTTCTAACTTATAACGGCGCATGTCAGTTATAACATTAGGTTTAGGTAGGTTAGGTTATGTGGCAGCCAGATGTATCAGGCTCACAATAGACCCTATTCAGCATCCCATTGTCGAAGTACTCCAGCCACCAGGGCTGAACTTCTCCTTATCCACTGAGTTGCTTGACCCAATTCATTGTAAGCTCAAGGTGAACAAGGATACCTCCCCTTTTTATTAGCGCGAACAGTCCGAACGGCGTTCCACATTCACAGTGGAACCACTTAGAGAAGCTTTTGAACCCTCAGAAATGTCCACCAGCCCATTACTAGCTTTGGGGATTATCTACCGAAGCCGCTGAAAACTTTATTGGTGTTCGGTCTTTTCAGCAGGATCTCGAACACCACGCGCCTTGATGTACTGCCAAGGCGGGCATGCCTAAAACCATTGCACGCACGGGGCTCAAATTGATATCAGTTTATGAGGCATCGTAAGCCAATGGATTAGGAGACTTATGAATGCATTGAGTTGATTTGATCTGTGTTTTGCTATCCTCTTTCGAGAAATCCGAACTGTCTCGCAGCTATTTGAGGAAAAACACAAAAAACGAATAATGAATATTTTCCAAATTTATGAGCGAATATCAGAAGATATGGAACGGTCACTACCAGAGACGGCTGCGACTACCGCAACCGACCAGTGTATTTAGTAAACACCAATATTTGCAATCTTAAAACAAATTGATAAAAAAAATTTCAACCACCAATATCCAATGCAAACGACGACTACAACCGACGACTGTTTGTTAGTATTGAGTGTTCGGTCCTCGAAACACCGTAGTAAAGCAATCACACAAATTGGTTACCCATATCTCAGCAGTTTGATATTCTCTATATTGGTACTCTCTCAATTCTCTTGAGCTAATGCCTACTTCTGGTACTTGTTGTTGTTGAGTGCAATCACACTCGTTTTTTGTTTACGCGAGCGTTGTTAGCGATGTCGATTTGGTTTAAGATTGCAAGACATGAATAGAACATGTTTATAACATAGGGTGTTTTTATTCCGCTCGATCGCTGAAGTTTCGGCATAATCGAAATGTAGTAAAGATCGCATGGTATTGGTCGTCTACTCACTGTCCACCGACATTTGGTGGGTAAGATTGCAATACGAAAAAGCCACCGGTTGCAGTTCTCTAATCACTAGCGTAATGAGGGAATACAAGAAGACGACCCACTATTAAACAGAAAATTTAATTGGATGTCCTAAATCATAAGATCAAAAAGGAAGTCTGTGGATGGTTATAAGTGTTGGACACTATTACAGAAGAGTGGCAGGATCAACAAGATGACACACTGGATTAGATAAGGTGTTGTAGCTCACTTACACCTTTCAGTCATTTGTGACACCACAAGTGTGGAGACATCTCTCTTATCAATGAGTTCTGTCCGATTTCTATGTGTTTGGCTTAATGAAAAAGGGGACCTAATTTTTTATAGTGGAGTCCGAAGGACACTTAAGGGATGCTCTCAACACAGTCGGATATTATCACCACCATTACTGGTAATTTTAGGTGATCGGCCGAATCTGGGAATCCATCATTTGTATGCACGGCTATTATCTGAATCATCTGGGTTTCATAACCGGTGTCGGATTGGTGTTTACGTAGGCAGGGTTACACGAAAGGATACTGAGTGCATTCACACTCTAGCGAAATGGATGCATCAAGAAAGTGGGGATCCCGAACAAAATAAGAACCAGGGAACTATTAAACGAGAGTAAGGCAAAGATTTTTTAGCGCCTTTATGGAATACACAAGAATTGGCAAATATTGGGTTGTTCGTAGACAGGATTGCAGGAAAGTATCTAAAAACACTCACCCTATAGTGAAATGGATGAATGGACTCTCACCCTATGGTGGAAACAAAACTGATAACCAACTGGGATCTGTACAGTGTTGGCGGCTATAAAGGGTGATACGGTCAACAATTTGGTCAATATAATACTTGACGTCATTTTTAATGCTCAGTTTAAGAACAAATTTTATTAGGAGAGAGACCATGATTACAGGAGAGTGAGGGCGAAACCCCGGTCATTTTGAAAGGTGTGTGTGTGTAAGAATGTTGCCTCGCAATTTTGATTTTCGGAAGTTTCACTTTTTCAATTGTGCAAATTGCGTCCCAAGCAAGAAGAGCAGCGTATCAAAATTTGCGTCGCCGCATCTCTCGTCGAAAATCCGATACCGTTGCATTGTCCCTCAGAGTGCATTTCATGACGCCCCTCACGAGTAATATCGCCGACTGGCAAAATCGCTAAACAGTTGCCAAATCAACCGTAACAAATGTCAATTAAAGTGTTTTGGAGAACGGTTTGTCGACAGCGGCAGGATAAGTCTGGATCGCTGGAGGAAAATAGAAAAAGCGGAAAGCCGCTGAGACGGACGTAAAGAGAAGTTGCCGGTAGTAATTCAATGCGAATACCCAACCTTCTCTCGTTCGAGATGCACTGGGCAATACTAACTGGTGTATCGTCTACGAACGATGCATCGCAGCCAAAAAACGAAGCCGGGATCGTATCGACGATTACAAGAAGGTAGGGTGACTCCAAATCGCGATGATAACATCAAAATAACGACGGGCCACAAGCGCGATCCCCGGAGGCTGTACACGACGGATGCTCGACGAAGTTTGACTGCGCTGGAACAGGAGTTTTTATAAGCGGCCAAAAAGCGAAGGGGAAAGTAAGCATATATTTTCAAGCACATAAAACATGTCAAGAGTGTTCGCAAAGAAATATACTGGTTTGGCTAAGGACCACTGCTACCTGTGGCTGAAAAGCAGCATTGTTTCATAACGGCATCCGGGATATCAACACGAGAAATTTACGCTACGATTGAAAGAGTAGTCTTGACATAAGAGAACGTGTGAGCTGCAAATGTGGCCTTTCCTGAAGCAAACACGTTGTTCCCGTACTCTTTTGGCGGTTATCGGCATCTCTGCCATTTACGGTAAACAAGGCAAATGAAGAGTAGGACTTACTTGCCCAACTGGAACAGGCTGTTCGCATGTGGTGTCCCAGGAACATCACGCAAAACTCCCTTCGCCAATGACATAACACTGCACGAGCCTCCGCCCAAATCGAGAGAAATACTGGGCGCTACTTGGAATGTTGTCAAATAGCGGAACGTCTGCTAGGAAGATATGCTCTATTAGCAAACAAAACTGCATATGAAGCCGCACCGAGCAGCTACAGTTCAAGCAAAACTGGCTTTCTGCGGCGAGGAGAGTATGCAGGTGTGACCAAGTGACTCGACGTAGGCTTTAGTCACCACAACTCTATGAGTGGTCAAAGGAGTGTTCAAGCGTGAGGCCCTCCAATTCGGATTTGGAAAAGCGAAGGCCCTACACCTGCCATATTGTTTCCTGAATTTTAATACTAATTTGTATGACTTGAACAGAAGCAAACTTAATAATTGAGTTGATAGATTGCTATGGTATTTGATAAATAGATCGCTAATTACCGACTTTTTTAAATCAGCGCGAGATCCGAACGTCGCGTTAATCTCCAAACATTTCCCCAGTAGAACATCATAAACCGATCTTAAGAAGTCTTTTGGAAAACCTAAAAAAGTATGGTTTACCTAAACAATGTCACAGATTGATTCATCAGCATATTTACGCTGGTCAGTCTGTCCTGCTGGCCATAACATTTGTATGCACCATTCTAATTCTTGACCGTATGCACCCTTACGTTATTCGCATACTTGTGTTAACTTTCTAAATAGCGAGATGTACATAGTGTACAGGCTGGAAACAACCAATAATTCCCTACTTAACAGACTCTGTCATCTCTTTTGGTTTTGACGAGTCTCTGATTCTCGGGGATCCGGCATAATATCGGTCCAGATCCATCAGACGAAAACCTAAGGTAACCCGCCAACCATGCCTTAACTGGCTCAGACCTCTAGGGAGATTCCCATCTCAGTCCCAGCTTCTAATGGGAGGATTCCCATAGAGGCCGGCGTACTCAGTGCCGAACTTCAATCTGAGATGTGCGACACATCCAGGACACATTGGCACCAGCCAAGCGGCTGGATAGATGCACTCACTTATCCGTCTAACGTGAAGCTGCATTTCTCGCGATCACGAGATGATCGAGTGTAAAATCACGAGTCAAGAATTAGCATTGAGAAATAGAACGTAACTCCACAATACGCGTATGTATCCGTACCTACAGCATCGGTTCTGTAAGTCTCGCTTACCTAAATTGGCGAACCATCGACGAGCTAACTGGAACCCTTATCACGTCGGTACTTCTCCTATTCATCATCTAGCTCGCATAAGTATACGGACCACTGCCTATATACAGACCACCCTACCTGGGACAGAAAGCAGTAGAACTAATTACATAGCCAGAGCTTCCATGATAGCTTCGTTCGCTGGTTCACGAGGAGAATAATTTGGAGGGGGAGCTCTGCAACATCACTTGACAGATCTATACTTCCCGGTCGTCCTGAAGTACTGCTCAGTGCGCGACCTAAGAGTAACGTGAACCCCTATTCGAACTGTATTGTTTCGCCGAAATAATGCCCTACGTATCGTGCTTCATATGCTGCTCGTGATTGTTTATTATCCGCTTTGCCACATATCTGATAGAAATAAGAGCGTATAGAAATAAATCTACAGGAACACTACCATATCTTTTGAAGAAATACAAATTATCTGAATCTGCGCGTGTGTTGCTGATTGCTCTAGAGTTCCTTTCCTTGTCCTCGCCGATTCTAACTCGATTGCATATACCGCAATCATGCTCGTAAAGTAATTTACAATATATAGGCAGCATGATTGCGTTATCTTATGGGTTTATTTCCCATGGATAGCCCGCAATCATTGAAAACAGCCAGAATCTCGTTCGATAAGCTTTGTTTGAGGCTCCTCTTATGCTGGCTGTTTTCCCTGGAACTCGGGGATATTATTTAGCTTATCTGCGCCTCAAAGCGTCCGGGCCTTCGTAAGAATATTGTGTGCCCAAAACCTCGCAACTTCACTAATAAATTCAAAAAAGTTACGATTTCCCAGTGTCCTTGAAAAGATTATATTTAAATGATTGTTTAATGATACCTGTGTGTGTCACTTGGAGAGATTCACATAAACTTTTTGCCATATATAATCTTCATCTCTCCAAGTCCCATGGGTTCTTAGAATGTCACGGTCTGTTACCCTCCTCCTCCCTCACTGCGGCTGACGATCATTTGCCACAACACAAGTTTTCTATTCGCTTTTGTTACAGGTCCATTGTATCATTATTTTTGCCTGTTCAGCGCCTTCACGCAAATCACCGCTTTTCCCACATTTCGGGGATCTCCTTGGTAAATTGGTGGATCCACTCTTCGGCTGGCTGTGTCACGTCTCGGGTGCTCCTCCTTTCGCAGAACATCTGCTCTCTACCAATCATTTTAATAAGGCTAGAGTAATTAATGGGCCAATGCTCCAATTCTCTAAACGGAATAGCGGCTGACTAAAACTTCGATGTTGAGTGGTCGCATTACTCCAATGCCTTTAATTGCTTCGTGCTGATTGTCCGAGAAGAAGTGCTGGCTTATCTTCGGCTTGTGACTGAATTATCGGCGATCTTAAATGTCTGCATAGAACAAATGTATGCGCCGTTTTTTCCGAACCCTATACTTGGGTAGATTGATTTCACAACTTGC
>PGFW01029245.1:17628-27758 GCA_003123925.1 Haematobia irritans | reverse complement strand
AATAAAGTTTTGGCAAAAATAACATTTTACAAATTTTCTATAGAAATAAAAATTTTGACAACATTTTCTATAGAAATGACAATTATTGACAACATTTTCTGTGAAAATAAATTTATAAAAATAATAGTTCGTTTAGAAATAAATTAGACAATTCTGAAAAAATACTTTTCTATCGAATATAAGAATTTTGACAAAATTTTTATAGAAATAAACTTATTGAAAAATATTTCTATAGACAATAAATGTAACTAATAAATTCTATAAAAATAAAATTTTGAAAAATTATCTTATAGAAATAAAATGTGTTGACGAAAGTTTGTATATAGAAAATAAAATTTGAGCGGTCAATTAATCTATAGAAAAAAAAATTGACAAAATTATTGTATAGAAAAATTTTGACAAAATTCTATTTAGAAATAATAATTGTAACTAAATTTTATATAGAAATACAATTTTGCCAAAAAGATTTCTATAATAAAAATATTTGGATAAATTTTATAAGAATGAAATTTTCACAATTATTCTAAAGAAAAAAATTTTTGAAAAATGTTCTAAAGAATGCCAAGTTTTGCACAAATTTACTGTAAAAATAAAAATTTTCAAAAATCTTAAAATTGACAAAAAAATTTTATAAAATGAAAATTGTTTGTATCAATGTGTGTTTAAACGACGAATAAATTTGTTTTTAATGTAATGCAGTTCCTACTCAAACGAATGATTAAGATGAAGAAGTGAAACCAGCAGATCATCAATTGTACAAATTTGATTCGTGGAAACGCGGATCAAAGAACTTTTTTCGGAAAAGGTTCCAACGCTGTGCATTCAAACTTTGTTTCAGTGAAGCTTCAGTGGTGCTGGTTACTTGCGCTTGGCAACTGCCACCTAGGTCAATGGTTCGCCCGCGCTTGCGAACACAAGCTTTTGATGTCACGTGATTTCGTCCTAACTCACTAAAAGTGGTGTGACATTTCACCCTGGCGATATCCTCAGTAAAGTGTCTTAAGTGTTTGAGACTGCTTGCTGAACGGCGTTCGACTGCTTAAAAAGGAGTGCTTCGTACTTGAGGCTTAAAGTGGAATCGGTCGCACTCGGCTGTAAAGAGAGAGTGTCACTATGCTGAGCTTACAGGCAATTGGCTCACTCTGAAAAGTAGGTAAGTCGACCAATCTCGGAGGCTCACTAATCGCTGAATATTTTGAATGCCCGTAAAATATTTATGCGGTGACCCTATAAACTGTTTTGGCATGCCAATGTATGGGTGCTGATATGTTGGAT
Source organism: Haematobia irritans (assembly GCA_003123925.1). Lineage (NCBI taxonomy): Eukaryota > Metazoa > Arthropoda > Insecta > Diptera > Muscidae > Haematobia > Haematobia irritans. Next base: position 26,483 of record PGFW01029245.1, on the reverse strand, counting down.
AGGTTAATTCGAAGGCGCCAGTCAGAGCATGCTATGCAGGATCTATAGGGTATTGCCGAACGTATCACAACATCTTTGAGGCATTCTTAGCTTGCCAATTGCAAATTGTTAATTGTACTAAGCTTTACACTGTGTTTAGGCAATGTATGTTTTAAGCTTGTAAATCAAAAACACAAATGATTGTAAGAAATAAACCGAGCAATAAAAACAAAAGAAATGAAATTCTGCACAAAATTGTTATAGAAATAAAATTTTGAAAAATTTTCTAGAGAAATAAAACTTGTCAAATTTTCTACAGAAAAAAAATTTTTGCAGAAAATTTTCTTATAGAAATAATATTTTCTTGAAAATTTTCTATAGAATAAAAATTTCGAAAAATTTTTGATGAAATTAAATTTCAGAAAATTTGAAAAAAATTTCCAATAGAATAATTAAATTTTTGACAAAATTTTTATAGAAATATAAATTTTTGATAACATTTTCTAATAGAAAATCAATTTGAGAAAAAAGTTTGAGTATAGAAATACAATTTTGTTCAATAATTTTCTATAGAAATAAAATTTTTAGAAAATTCTCTATGAAACAAATTTTTGAACAGAAATTTTTGGCATAATTTCTATAGAATTTATCAATTTTTTCTAAAAAATTTTTTGTAGAAACAATTTTGATAACGTTCTATAGAAAAATTATGCCCAAATTTTGTCAAAAATTTGTTTCTATAGAGAATTTTGCTTAAAAATTGTTATTCTATGAAAAAATTTTGAAAAATTATTCTATACAAAAACTTTTTTCTCAACTTGATTTTATTAGAAAATGTTATTCAAATTTTAATTTCATAAAAAATTTTGTCAAAAATTTAATTTCTATGGAAAATTTTGTCAAAATTTTCTGAAGATTTAATTTCCATAAAAATTTTCGAAAAATTTTATTTCTATAGAAAATTTGAAAAAATATTATTTCTTAGAAATTTTCTCACAAAATTTTTTTCTGTAGAAAATTTTGAACCAACAGTTTTTTTTCTAGAAAATTTTGTCAAATTTTATATTTATAAGCCAATTTTTGTCAAAATAATTCATTTCGTTTTGTTTTTTATTGTCGGTTTATTTCTACAACTCATTTGTTGTTTTGATTTCAGTTAAAACCATAACATTGTCCTAACTACAAGCTTAGCTTTACCAACAGAGGTAAAAGATATGTTTGTCAAAATTTATTTTGGGCAAAGCCCTATAGACTAGCAGAGTGGTGGATGGCGCACGTTTTCGGAATTACCACATCCCTCATCAGGCATCCTCTACTTGCAGCAATTAACTATCAACCAAGTACTCAGAATAAATTCAGCAGTGCATCAAGTTTAGTAGGTGCAGCCATGTATTAGGGTCATTAGACTATTCAGTCCACTTGTATACCATATTGTGTGAACTTTCTTCTTATTCAGCTTTGAGTGCTGCCCGATTTCCATGTTAGCTCAATAAACAAGACCTGCTTTTTATAGGCGAGTCGCGAACGGCGTTCCACATTGCAGGAAATCACTTAGAGAAGCTATGTGAAATCGCTCAGAAAATGTCACAGAATTACTGGCGTGGGATAATCCACCCGCTGAAAAACTTTTGAGTGTTCGGTCAAGCAGGATCAACCCACGACCTTGGATGTATGCAAGGCGGGCATGCCTAACCATTGCACCAAGGGTGGGCTAGTTCAACTAACCAAAAGTGAGCACACTTGAAAAGCCTTCGCAAAAAGTTTTATGATACCGCGCGTTTGCCGAAACAATTGTACAAACATGATCTCTTTTCCTTTTCCATGTGCAATATCGATTTGGAAGTGCAGTTGGCTGGATCCTCTCTCTTACTTCATCGTTTTAAACCAACAATAACAAACAAAATTTTATTTCTTATAAATTTTTGTCAAAATTTCATTTTACTAGAATTTTTTTTGCTGTAAAATTTATTTTTAGAGTAAATTTGCTGAAATAATTTGCACGTCATTGAACAATTTGTTTCAAAATTTTATTATCTTTAAAAATTGTTCTTGAAAAATTTCATTTCTATAGAAATTTAGTCAAAATTTGTATTTTTATAGAAACGTTTTTGAAATTTTAGTTTCCTATAAGAAAATTTTAGTTACAGATTTATTTCTATTAAGAAGAATTTTGTGCAAAATTTTTCTATACAAAATTTTGGTCAATTTTTTTTTCTATAGATAATTACGTCAAAATTTTATTCTATAGACAAACATGTTACAACTTTTATATTCTATAGCAAAATTTGTCAAAATTTTATTTCTTATAAAAATTTTGTCAAACAATTTTATATTGTCAAAATTTATTTATATAAGAAATTTGTCAAAATTTTATTTCTATACGAAAATTTTGTTCAAAATTACTTCGATAGAAGATTTTGTCTAAATTTTATTTCTAACGCAAATTTTTTTTAAAATTTATTATTCAGCAGAAAATGTTGTCCATAATATTTAAATATGAAAATGTTGTCAACAATTTATATTTCTATAGGAAATTTTGTCAAAATGTTATTTGCCAAAACTTATTTCAAATTTTTTTTTTAAATTTTATTTCTACAGAAAATTTTGTCAAAATTATTTCTATAGAAAAATTTTCTCAATATTTCATTTTTTGTCAAATTTTTATTTCATTTTTTGTCAGATTTTTATTTCTATAGAAAATTTTGTCACAAACATTGTATATTCTATAGAAAATTTTGCACAACAAGTTTATTTTTATAGAACATTTTTGGTCACAAGAGTTTGTTCTATAAGAAAATTTTGTCAACATTTTATTCTATAGAAAATTTTGTCAAAAAAATTTTATTTCTTTAGAATTTTTTATTCAAAATTTTATTTCCAGTAGAAAATTTGTGCAAACTTATTTCTTCATAGAAAAATTCGATAACAATATTTTTTACTATAGAAATTTTAAATCAAAAATGATTATATCTTAAGAAAAATTAATTCAAAAATTGTTATATGGAAAAAATATTTACAGAAATTTTATTCCTATAGAAAATTTTGTCTAAATTTTTATGTTGCTGTAAGAAGAAATTGGTAAAATTGTAATTTGATAATAATGATTTTGTCAAAGTTTTATTGTCTATAGAACATTTATATAAAATATTCTCAATATTTTATTTTATTTACTATAGAAATGTCTGTCAAATCTTATTTCATAAAAATGTTAATTAAAATCGTTATATCTCATAGAAAATTAATTGCAAAAATTGTTATAGAAAAAATTTTACAAAATTTTATTCCTATTCTAAATTATTTCTATAATGAAAAATTTGTCCAAAATTTGTGCTTATAGAATTTTGTCAATGTTTTATTTCTATAGAACATTTTATCAAAAATTTCTCAAATATTTTATATATATTCATAGAAATATATGTTCAATTATATTTCTATGAAAATTCGTCAAAATTAATATTTCTATAGAAAATTTTGTCAAAAAAATTTTTAATCTATAAAATTTGTCAAACTTTTATTCTTTTATATTTCAAAATTTTATTTTATATATTGTCAAAATTTTTTTCTATAGAAAATGTTGTCAAAATTTTATCTCTATAGAAAATTTTGTCAAAAATGTATTTCTATAGAAAATTTTGTCAAAAATTTATTTCTATAGAAAATTTTGTCAAAATTTTATCTCTATAGAAAATTTCGTTAAAATTTTATTTCTATTTATAAATTAAATTTTAGTTGCTGACATCTTGAGGCGAATTTGTGTGAGCCGCATCTTTAGTTGGGAATTAATACCAAAATCTTTTGGGAAAGGTCAAAATTTTTGCATCCCAGTAAACTTTTTGTAGCGTCGTACTAATAACATGATGTTGCCTATTCTGAAAGTTTATTGCTGCCTACTTTCAGGGTAATCACGGAAATTTTCAGCTTTTAGTTTATACCACACACAAACACTTTGGCAATATCTGATGTCCCAGGAGAATGAAAACCTCCAGATCTTCACCTACCAGGGCATAATTAAATTAATTAAGATTCTCTGCATTCGTGTCATTGTCCAAACATTTGTTTTTATAGCTTTTTATGATTTTCCCGTTTGTTTTTTTTTTTCTCTGTTTTTATTCATCAACCTGGTGGTTATATAATTAATTAATTTATTGTTTGCTTTATAATCACAATAACAATCTGTTTTCCCCCAGATATTGCATTCGCTATTTCGACCGACTACTGGTGTTTTTAATCAAGTTGCGATTTTTTATTATTCCACTTAGTTTGATGCGGTTGTCATTGGTGTTGTTGTTGTTTATTATTATTTATGTCATATTGTGAATTTTCATAATTACTATCACACAAAAATTGAAAATTCAATTAAATTACCGGGATACCAGTTGCTGTGCCTGATATCTACCTGAAAAAATTTTATTTATTGTTTTGTCCTGATAACGCTGGACTAATTAACAAAACTTAAATAATGCAGGATAATATGCAATAACATATTAATTTTCATGTGGTGAAGTAGGATATGTCTTAATTGATAGAAAACATAAAATGATTTTAAATTCACACCAACTTTGTGCGGCTTAAAGTAGAGATTTTATTAACACAAGCAGACGAAATAATATTGAACACCAGATGTATGTAAAGCCATGCTGTTAAACTGAGAGACCTTAACTAACCTTGGCTTGAAAGATTCGTGCATTCAAAATTCTATCAAAATTCTGAAAATCCCGAATTTTTTTATAAAAATCCTTTTTTTGCTGCTCTATCTCTTAAACTCTACATCATAAATAAAAAAAAACGAGCTAAATTCGTGATCATGCCCATAAAATCGAAAATCCCATCCAAATTCTGAAAACATGAATTGTGAGCCATTTTACCTCCATTGATGAAATTCGTAATAGGTACCAATTGGATACAAAAAAAAAACTTCAAACGTAATAATAGAGAGCATCCTTGTATTGAGACTTAGACATCATCCACAATCAGTAGCTTAGGGATGGCATAAATTGTGACCATTTTGCCTCCATTGGCTTAAACTCGTAATAGGTACCATTAGATACTACTCATAAAATTCTATGCCCTTAGAAAAGTAATATAAAGAGCCTACCTATTTGCTCGTTCCGAATTCGATCCTAATTTTTCACGATATGGAGACTAGGGCTATATGTATTGCCAAATTTTATTCTATAGAAAATTTTGTCAAAATTTTATTTCTGTCCAAAAATTTGTCACAATTTTATTTCTATCCAAAATTTTGTCAAAATTTTATTTCTATCGAAAAATGTTGCCAAATTTTATTTTTATGGGAAATTTCATCAAAACAAAAAATTTAATCAAAGTCTGTACCGGAAAAAAATTTTGACAAAATTTTATCCTATAGGCAATTTGGTCTAAATTTTATTTCTATGGAAAAATTTGCCACAATTGTTTGTTATAGAAATTTTGTCAATATTTCATTTCTACAAATTATCAAATTTATCAAATTTATATTACTGTAGAAAAATTCTCAAAATTTTGTTGCTGTAGAAAAAAAATTCTAAAAATTCAAAATTTATTTCTAGAAGAAAAATTTTCAAATTTTTTTTTTATAAAAAATATTTCTTTTATATAAAAAATTTGTAAAAAATTTTATTATCTAATAGAAAATTTTGTAAATATTTTATTGTCTATTAGAAAATTTATGTCAAAATTTGATTCTTAAGATATGATTGTCAAAATTTTTTTCTATATGAACATTTTGTCAAAATTTTATTTCTATAGAACAGTTTTGTCAAAATTTATACTCTCTATAGATCACTTTATCAAAATTTTTATTTTCTATCGGAAAGTTTTAGCCAAAAATTCGTATTTATTTAAAATTTTGTCAAAATTTTATTTCTATCCAAAATTTTGTCAAAATTTTATTTCTATAGAAAATTTAATCAAAATTTTACATCAACAAAAAATTTAATCAAAATCTCCACAGGAAAAAAAAATTTAACAAAATTTTTATTCCTACAGAAAATTTGTCTAAATTTTATTTCTCTATAAAAATTGCCCAAAATTTGCTTTTTTATAGAAATTTTGTTCAATATTTTATTTATACAGAACATTTTTATAAAAAATTTTAGTTTCTATAGAAAAAATTCTCAAAATCTGTGTTGCATAGAAAATTTTGTCAAAATTTTATTTCTAAAGATAAAAATTAATCAAAAAAATTTTTTTCTATAAACAAATTTTAACAATAGAACATATTTGTCAAAAATTTGCATTTCTACTGAAAATTTGTCAATAAAAAATTTTTATCTATTAAGAAACATTTTGTCAAAATTATTTCTATAGATCCATTTTCGTCAAAATTTTTATTTCTATAGGATCATTTTTCAAAATTTTTATTTCTATAGAAAGTTTTGTCAAAATTTAATTTCTATCGAAAATTTTGTCAAAATTTTATTCTTCCAAAATTTTGTCAAAATTATTCTGATACGAAAATATCAAAATTTTATTTCTATTTAGCAAAATTAATCAAAATTACATCAACAAAAAAATGTAATCAAAACATTGTACAGGAAAAAATTTTTGACAAAATTTTATTCCTACAGAAAATTTGTCTAAAATTTATAAATAGCCAAAATTGATTTTATATGAAAATTTTGGCCAATATTTATTCTACGAAAATTTCTAACAAATTTTTACTTTCTATAGGAAAATTTCTCAAAATTTTGTTCGGCTAGTAAAATTGTCAAAATTTATTTCTATCGAAAATTTTTCTAATTTATTTCTATCCAAAATCTTTGTCAAAATTTTTATTTCTATCCAAAAATTTTGTCAAAATTCATTATCATCCAAAAAATTTCTATAGAAAAATTTTCAAAATTTTATTCTTACAAAATTTTTCAAAAATTTATTTTCTCATCCAAAATTTGTCAAACTTTATTTCTATAGAAAATTTATCTCTCTCTTTTTTTTTTGTTTATTATTATTTATGTCATATTGTGAATTTTCATAATTACTATCACACAAAAATTGAAAATTCAATTAAATTACCGGGATACCAGTGCTGTGGCCTGATATCTACCTGGAAAAAATTTTATTTATTGTTTTGTCCTGAATTAACCGTGGACTAATTAACAAAACTTAAATAATGCAGGATAATATGCAATAACATATTAATTTCATAGTGGGTGAAGTAGGATATGTCTTAATTGATAGAAAACATAAAATGATTTTAAAATTCACACCAACTTTGTGGGCTTAAAGTAGAGATTTTATTAACACAAGCATACGAGATAATATTGAACACCAGATGTATGTAAAGGCATGCTTGTTAGAACTGAGGAGACCTTACAATGTTTGAATAAGAAAGTTATTCTATAGATTTGACAAAATTATTGTGATAGAATAATTTGACAAATATTTTCGTCATTAAAAAAAAAAAAAATAAAATTTTTGACAAATTTCTATAGAAATAAAATCTTGGACAAAATTTCTTTAGAAATAAAATTTTGAACAAATTTCTATAGAACAAAATTTTCAAATAGAATAATATCAATATGGCAAAACTTTCCCAAAGAAAAAAATAAAAATATAATTTGAGACGTATAGTTAATCTATATGATAAAGTATGAGAAATTTATGACAAAACTGAACAAAAAATTTTCTATAGATAAAAATATTGACAATTGAAAAGAAATGAAATAATTGGCAAAGTAGCTAATATTCTCTAAAAATAAAATTTTGACTAAATTTTATTCTATAGAAAAAATTTTGTCAAAATTTGATTTCTATTTATTGAAATTATTGTTAAAATTTTACATAATTTCTAATAGAAAATAATTTTGTGTCAAATTTTATTTTCTAACAAAAAAAATTACCAATAAATTTTTTATTAATATCAATATAAAAATTGTCCATAGAATATATATTTCTTATCATTTAAGAAATAAAAATATTTGTCATTTTAAATATTTCTACAGAGCAAACATTAATTTTCCACGAATTTTTCTATCATTATATATCATAAAATCTTCTATCGATAGAATTTGAGAGAGAAGAAATTGAAATCTATGAAAAATTTCATATCTATAATGCATAATATAATTCTATATACTCGAAAAAAACAATTATTTCTAGTACAATTGTATACCATAGATAACGTAAAATAATTTTATGTTTTTACGCTAAAAAAATTGCCTCATTAGGAATACAATTTGTCAAAATTTTTTTTCCGGTACAGGAGCTTTGATTACAATTTTTTGTTTTGATTGAAATTTCCCATAAAAAAAATTTGCGCCAAACATTTTTCGATAGAAATAAAATTTTGACAAAATTTTGGATAGAAATAAATTTGACATTTTGGAATAAAATTTTGACAAAATTTTCTATAGAATAAAATTTGCAATACATATAGCCGCTAGTCTCCATATCGTGACAAATTAGGATTCGAATTCGGACGAGCAAATAGGTAGGCTCTTTACTATTACTTTTCTAAGGGCAAAGAATTTTATGAGTAGTATCTAATAGGTACCTATTACGAGTTTAACCAATGGAGGCAAAATGGTCCACAATTTATGCCATCCACTAAGCTACTGACTTGTGGATGATGTCTAAGTCTCAATACAAGGATGCTCTCTATTATTACGTTTGAAGTTTTTTTTTGTATCCAAGTTGTACCTATTACGAATTTCATCAATGGAGGTAAAATGGCTCACAATTCAATTGTTTTCAGAATGGATGGGATTTTCGATTTTATGGGATGATCACGAATTAGCTCGTTTTTTTTTTTATTTATGATGTAGAGTTTAAGAGATAAGCAGCAAAAAAAAGGATTTTTATAAAAAAATTCGGGATTTTCCAGATAATTTTGATAGAATTTCGATGCACGAATCTCGAAGCCAAGGTCGAGTTAT
>PGFW01029239.1:37456-50794 GCA_003123925.1 Haematobia irritans | reverse complement strand
ACAATAAGTTGCTATTGCTACTATTCGAACCACTTAAGATTGCTCCCGATGCGATTGTTAATGCCGTCGAACCTGTATTTGTTGTTGTTGCGGTTGTTGTGATATTTTCCAATTTTTTACGTTTATTTAGAGGTGAGTGTGTTTCGGGAGACAATGATGTCGAAGAACTAATGGTATTGCTGCCTTGAAATGTGGTTGTCGTTGACGTCGTTGAAGAAGAAGAAGCTGTCGCTATTAAATCTGTGGTAGATGTGGGTGTTACTGTTGATTCTCCTGCTGGTTTGCTGCTGCTGCTGATAGCGTGTTGGAGTTTGAGGCATAAGACTCTTACACGGTGAGTTTGCAGTCGATGTTGCTCTAGTGTTGGTTGACAACGACGATGACGACAATGAGGAGAATGACGATTGTGGAGTTGTTGCAATGGAAATGGTACTATCGCCGTCTGTTGCTGTGGCTGCGGCAATTTCTTGTTGTCGTGATTGTTGTTGGGCAAAGGCTTGTTGAAAACTTCGCGGCAAGGGACTGTTGCTGGCTGTTCCGGCAATCGGTTGAACTAGAGATGTGATGGTTTTTTCGTTACTAGCAGCTGTTTTTGACAATCTAAAGGGGGATGTGGGTGTCGATGTTGTTGTTGTAGATGTAACAAGATTGTTCTTTGTTGTTGTTGTTGCAAGGTTTGTTGCAAGAGTTGTTGAAGTTGATGATATGCGGTCTGGCACAGCAGGAGGGGCCGGGTTGGACCCTTGATGCCCCCCTCCTGCTGACTCACCTTCATTCATGTTTGATGCATCTGTAATAGATAAGAAATAATTTAGACGATTTTTCAAAACGAAATGCGGCTAATATTTAACACTTAGGGAATGAATAACCTAAATATTAAAAAAAATGTAAAACAAAAATTATGGACATAAATTTGAACACAGACGGAAAATACAAAATAAGTGGCAAAATATTAGTGAATGGGGTGATCATCAAAGGGTTACAAGCACGGTTGTCACAGTTGGTAGAATTCTACCAAAAATTGTAGATTATTTACTACTTGGTAGATTGGTAGAATTGTATATGTTTTAATAGATTTTGCAAAATATCTTCACAAATTTTCTATAGAAATAAAATGTTGACAAAATTTTCTATAGAAATAAAATGTTGACAAAATTTTCTATAGAAATAAAATTTTGACAAAATTTTCTATAGAAAACAAAATTTGACAAAATTTTCTATAGAAATAAAATTTTGACAAAATTTTCTATAGAAATAAAATTTTGACAAAATTTTCTATAGAATAAAAAATTTTGACAAAATTTTCTATAGAAATAAAATTTTGACAAAATTTTCTATAGAAATAAAATTTTGACAAAAATTTTGAAATAAAATTTTTACAAAATATTTGTATTAGAATAAAATTTGATAAAATTTTGAAATAAAATTTTGTAAAATTTTTTTATTTGTTCTAAGAATAAAAATTTTACAAAATTTCTATAGAAATAAAATTTTGACAAAATTTTTATATGAAATAAAATTATTGATAAAATTTTTTTATGGAAATAAAATTATGACAAAATTTTCTATAGGAATAAAAATTTGGCAAAATTTTTACAAAATTTTATACAAATTAAAAATTGACAAAATTTATTGAAGTTAAAAATTTTTTCAATTAATAAATAATTAACACAATTATCTTTTTAATCGATAGAAACAATAAGTTATAAGTCAATGATTGACAATTTTTAAAATTTTAACTAAAATTAATAATTAATTACAATTGTCGTTTTAATCAAACTCGAAAGACTAAGTTAAAAAGCGATAAAAATTGTTTTTATTTTTAATTATTTTTTTTTTTAATAATCAATTGTTTTAATCAAACCAAAAAAAACACTAAGTCAGTTTAGAAAGTAATTGAAAGTAATTACGGTTTTAAATACAAAATTAATTGAGTTTTGCAATCAATATCAATTAAATTTTATTTTGAATCAATTTAAGAATTAATTGAAATTTGTTAATGAAATCAATGATTTTTTTAAATCATTTAATCGTTAACCAGAACACGGGGAAAACGTTTAGAACAAAATTTAAATAATTTTCTACAAACTTTACTCGTTATTACTTTCCAATTTAACCTGAATTGTGCTGTAATTAGTTTTTTGAATTTTGAAATATCAATGGTATGTTTATCAGTGATCAACACGAGAAGATTTAGTGACGGTGTAATGTGTGTGGCCATAGGGTCACGCTAGCACCGACCGGGTTAATGGAAATTGGGCCTTTTTTCGAATTTGTTACTATGATGATATTTCTACGACAATTTTAGTAAAATATAAAATTAGTGATAGGAGATGGAAATACCCTCAGAAAAAATCACCAAACCCCTATTTTATCCCCAGCCGAATTTCCTGATAAAAAATATATCCCCAACCACGAAAACAAAATTGGGGAAAATCCCTTATAAACCGACTACAATGTGTAGGCGTAGTTTTGTTCTTATGCGGAAGCCATAAATTGGGTCGATTCGAGGATTGAGTCAAAAGACGAGTCGTATGTTGCAGTAATTTATATTTTATTTATTTTGAATAATAAAAAAAAATAAAATGTATGTAGTTATTTCAATTCAGCGGTCTGTTAAAACTTTTTTGGATTTTTTTATTTGGTCTGTTAAAACTTTTTTGAATTTTTTTTTGCACAGAAACAAAACCGTCCTTAATTTTCTTTTAAAGATCCTCTTGATTCTTCACTCCTATTAAAATTGAATAGATAAATTGTATTTTCTTTCTAAAGACGAGTCGTATGTTGCAGTAATATATAATTTATTTTGAATAAAAAAAATAAAATGTAAGTAGTGTTTTCAATTCATCGGTCTGTTAAAACTTGTTTGGATTTTTTTTTTGCACAGAAACAAAACCGTCCTCAATTTTCTTTTAAAGATCCTCTGGATTCTTCACTTCTATTAAAATTGAATAGATAAATTGTATGTTCTTTCTAAAGACGAGTCGTATGTTGCAGTAATATATAATTTATTTTGAATAAAAAAATAAAATGTAAGTAGTGACTTCAATTCATCGGTCTGGATTTTTTTTTCTTGAACAGAAACGAAATCGTCCTTAATTTTCTTTTAAAGATCCTTTGGATTCTTCTTTTTCTATTAAAATTATATAGATAAATTATCCATTTCTATCCTATTAAACTTCATAGATTTTCTTTCTATATTGAAATAATACTTTTCAAAAAAAATAAGAAAATAGTCAACAGGTTTGCCTTCACGGCTATGCTTGTATATTGATCATGTAGTTTCTAACTCTATTAATACCGGACTTTTTAATTAAACAAGGACTGTATTAGCGAGATTATTCCATGTTTTTCTTTTTTTATATATAACACCTTAGCGTAAGTTCGAATAAGCTATCAAATAAAGCTATGTCACGATTGAAGCTGCAAATGAAAATAATCCATATATGATTACATTTTTTCGCAATAATATCCCCCCACAAGCTCCAAAATATTATTTGACTCGGTAAGTATATTATTTTTATAAATCCAAAATGTTATTAGCTTTTACTTGATCAAGTTGCTTTCATCAGACAAATATGCCTCGCGCAAATAGCGAACAATCCTGTTTTTAGTATATTGTGCATAAATAAGAATTCTTTCCAAAAATCAGGTTGAATTCTAAACCAAAGTAGTGGGACAGTGGTGTCATCATATTTGAAATTCGAAAGAGACAATTGTAAAAAAAAAAGCAAACAACATTATTTAAATTTTCAAAAATTACTTATTTAGCCCCAATAAAATTAGGCTAAAAAGTTTAATAGTTTGAAAAATTTAATATTTTTCTTCTAGCAAGGTTACAAATTGATTTCAACTTTGTTGGTATAAAATCAAATGTGACACAGAGTGCCCTTGCTGGCATAATTACTGGAGAGTCAATTTTTTTCTTACAACAAAAATTTGTATTTTATTTTGTAAACAGAGTTAATCGTTTCCCTTTTTATACACAAAGGAAGACTTTGGCATTCCGTTTTATGAAGTTTAATATATGCACACATGTACGATTTTCAAGTCATGATTGAAGTTGAAAAATTTTTCAATGAATAATATAATTAACACAATTATCCTTTTAATCGATATAGAAACAATAAGTTAATTAAGTCAATGATTGACAATTTTTAAAATTTGAACTAAATAATTAATTAATTAATACAATTGTCGTTTTAATCAAACTCGAAAGACTAAGTTAAAAAAGCGATAAAAATTGTTTTGACTTTGTTTAAATAATCAATTGTTTTAATCAAACCAAAAAAAAACACTAAGTCAGTTTAGAAAGTAATTGAAACTAGTTACGGTTTTAAATACAAAATTAATTGATCAATCAATATCAATTAATTTTTAATTTGAATCAATTTAAGAATTAATTGACATTTGTTAATGAAATCAACAATTTTTTTAATCATTTAATCGTAAACCAGAACACGGGGAAAACGTTTAGAACGAAATTGAAATAATTTTCTAAAAACTTTACTCGTTATTGCTTTCCAATTTAATGAAAATTGGGCCTTTTTTCGAATTTGTTTCTAAAATATGATGACATTTCTACGACAATTTTAGTAAAATGTGATAGGAGATGGAAATACCCCCAGAAAAAATCACCAAACCCCTATTTTATACCCAGCCGAATTCCCTGATAAAAAATATATCCCCAACCACGAAAAAAATTTGGGGAAAATCCCCTAATCCTACTACAATGTGTAGGCGTATTTTTGTTCTCATGCCGAAGCCAAAAATTGGGTCGATTCGAGGATTGAGTCAAAAGATGAGTCGTATCGTATGTTGCAGTAATATATAATTTATTGAATTTGAATAAAAAAAAATAAAATGTAAGTAGAGGCTTTACGGTCACAGTTCTGTCCTCAAAGTAATGCCAGATGTGCCTAACGTAGTGGATTACACTTTGGCGAGATCACTTTTCGACAAAAAGTTTGAGACTCTAATTCCCAATAGTGAGGAATGGTGTACACGGACCCCGGGGAATAAAAGATATATAGATTTCTACACTAATGGCTCCAAATTGGATGGACAAGTGGGTTTCGGAGTATATTCTAAAGATCTTGAACTTCAAATAGCGAAAAGATTACCTGATCATTGTTGTGTTTTTCAGGCTGAAATATTAGCAATAAGAGAAGTGGTGAATTGGCTGAGAAGTAATGCTCCAAGCAATATTGGCATTATATTATACTCAGACAGTCAACCTGCAATAAAATCCTTGGACTCTGTGTTCCTCAACTCGAAAACGGCCATCGACTGCCGCAAATCTCTCAATGAGATGGTTGAACAGCACAATATTCACCTAATATGGGTGCCTGGCCATAGGAACATACCTTACATATTCCAGGGGAACTAGAATCTGTTAGTATGCCTCTGGCTACCTGCAAGCCCTTACTGCGTGAGAAGGCTGTCATGATCGCAAATTGCAAAGGTTGTAACGACACCAAGCAAATATGGCCCCATTTAAACTTAAACCGCAAACCAGATATGCTAGTGTTCTCGAGACGCCAGATATCACTCCTGATATCTGCTATAACGGGTCGCTGCCTGATAGGCGATTTTGCAAAAAAAAAACTATTGGTGCGAAGTATAATGACTATTGTATGAGCTGTTATGATGCGGAGGAAAAGGAATCAATAAAACACCTCTTTGTGTGAGTGTCCTGCATTTTGTGTTAAGGCGTAAGCAAATTTTAGGGGCATATAGCTTCAGATTACTGGCGGACCTGGAAAACGTTAACCTAAGCAGTCTGCTAATGTTTTTGGAACAATCTGGTTGGTTCAACAGAAGAAAATAATCGAGAAGGTTCAGCGGTTAAAACTAGAAGTGCCCATATGTAATATGTACTTTTAGTTTTTTTTTGAATAAAATGTAAGTAGTGGTTTCAATTCATCGGTCTGTTGAATTGTTTGGATTTTTTTTGCACAGAAACGAAATCGTTTCTTTTAAAGATCCTTTGGTTTCTTCATTTCTATTAAAATTGTATAGATAAATTATAGAATTTTTCCTTTTCCATTTGAATAATACTTCAAAAAGAAAAAGTCGAACGGTTTGCTTTCACGCTATGCTGTGTAATATTGATCATGTAGTTTAATCTATTAATACCGACTTTTTAATTAACAAGACTGTATTAGCGAGATTATTCCAGTGTTTTTTAAATATAAGCACCTTAGGGTAGTTCGATAGCTATCAAATAAAGCTATGTCACTGATTGAAGTGCTAAATCGAAAATAATCCATATATGATTAACATTTTTCGCATAATATCCCCCCACGAAGCTTCGCAAAATATTATTGACTGCGTAAGTTATTATTATTTTTAATAAATCCAAATGTATTAGCTTATTACTTGATCAATTGCTTTCAATCAGACAAATGCCTCGCAAATAGCGAACATCCTGTTTTTAGTATTGGCATAATAAGATTCTTCCAAAAATAGGTTGAATCTAACCAAAGTCAGTGGACAGTGTGTCATCATATTGAAATTCTAAAGAGACCATTGTAAACAAAAGCAAAACATATTAAATTTCAAAATTACTTATTTAGCCATAAAAATTAAGCTAATAGTTTAAAGTTTGAAAAATTTAATTATTTTCTAGCAAGTTACATTGTTTACTCTGTGGGTATAAAATCAATGCGACACAGAGTGCCCTTGCGGGTAATACTGGAGATTGAATGACAGTAAAATTTTATATTTTATTTTGTAAACAGAGTAATCGTTTCCCTTTTATTACAAGGGAAACTTTGCATCCGTTTTATGAAGTTTAATATAGCACACATGTACGATTTTTCTAGCATCATGATAGATAAAGAACAAGAAAGTGCTTTTTACGGTTGCACGATTATCTAAATTAATTCAATTTTACCAGGCAGCTACAAACATTCTACCACCGCCTTCCCGCCAGGGATGCAGAGTTCAAAATCTGATTCTAAGAGAGACCAAAACCCCTATTCAATGGTTCTATAGTACTCCCTTGTCGTCCAAAATAGTATGTTAAAGACCCAAATAATTGCTTATTTTTTCGATTCAAACGGCCTTCAATCAGACAATATGCCTCCGCAAATAGCGAACATGCCGTGTTTTAGTTTTTGGTCAAACAGAAGATTGCTTTCCAAAAATTAGGTTGAAAATCTAACCAAAGTCAGTGGACAGTGTGTCATAAATATTGAAATCGAAAGAGACAATGTAAAATAAGCAAAAATATATTTAAATTTCAAAATCTACTCAATTTAGCCCCAATAATAATTACTAAAAAGATTTTAAAAAGTTTTGAAAAATTTAATTTTTTCTAGCAAGGTTACAAATGTTTCACTGCTGGGTATAAAAATCAATGCGACCACAAGAGTCCTTGCGGGTTAAATACTTGGAGAGTAAATTTCTTTCTAACAACAAAAAGTGTTTCTTTCTTAAAAAATAAATTTTTCTTACAACAACAACTTGTATTTTATTTGTAACAGAGATATACGAGATTATCCCTTATTATTTATACGAGAGGAAAATTTGCCATCCGTTTTGTGAAGTTATATATAGCATCGCATGTACGATTTTCAAGTCATGGTAATAATAAGAACAAAGAAAGTGCTTTTAGGCTTGCCACGATTATCTAAATGTAATTCAATTTATCCGGCAGCCACTTTGGAAGCTACCATTGCCTTATCACCTCCTTGCCCGCCAGGGATCAAGTTCAAATAATCTTGTTCTCCAGGAGGACCAAACCCTTTTTCAAATGGTTTATAAGTACTTCCTTGTCCCTAGTATTCCTAGTATTTCATAGACCGCTGCCAATATTTGCTTTTTTCGATCCAAAAACGCCTTCAATCAGACAAATGCCTTCGCAAATTCAGCGAACATCCTGTTTTTTAGTAATTGGCATAAAATAAGATTCTTTCCAAAATAGGTTGAATCTAACCAAGTCAAGTGCGACAGTGTGTCTCATATTGATATTCGAAAGAGACCATTTGTAAAATAAGCAAAAACATATTTAAATTTCAAATTTACTTATTACCAAATACAAATTAGCTAAATAGCTTACAAGTTTAAAATTATTAATTTTTCTAGCAAGGTTTACAAATTGTTTCACTATGTGTATAAAATCAATGCGAAACAGAGTTGCCCTTGCTGGTAATACTGGAGAGTGACTTTTTCTTACAACAAAAATCTGTATTTTATTTTGTAAACAGAGTAATCGTTTCCCTTTGTATACCAAAGAAACTTTGCATCCGTTTCATGAAATTTATCATATAGCACACATGTACGATTTTCAAGTCATGGTAATAAAAGAACAAGATAAGTGCTTTATTTAGGATGCAATATAATTTAAATTAACGTCATTATCCGGTAAGCCACTTTAAAAGTTAACCATGCCTACAGAGTTCAAAATCTGATTCTCAGAGAGAGCCAAACCCATTTTTCATATTGGTTTTTCTATAGTAAACTTCCTGTCGTCCAAGATAGTAGTTAAAGACGCTAAATAATTGCCTTATTTTTCGAATCCAACAACCGACGCACCTTTCGGTATTCCGACCCCCGTACATGCGCTTCAAGAGATGCCTCGCAAATATGCGAACATCCCTGTTTTTTTAAATATTGGCAGTATAAGATTCTTCCAAATAAAACGGTTGGAATCTACACCAAGTCAGTGACAGTGTTGTCATCATATTGAAATTCGAAAGATGACGCAATTGTAAAAAAGCAAAATATATTTAAAATTTCAAAATTACTTATTAGCCTAATAAAATTAGCTAATAGCATAAAGTTTTTTAATAAATTTAATTTTTTTCTACAAGGTTACAATTGTTTCCTTGTATGATTTAAAATCAATGGCGAACACAGAGTGCCTTGCTGCCGTAATATTTGGGAGAGTAACTTTTTTCTTACAATCAAAACAATTTTGGTATTTTGATAGTTTGTAAACAGAGTATTGTTTCCCTTTATAACAAAGAAAACTTTGGCATGCCGTTTTATGAAGTTTAAATAATAGCAAACACGTGTACGATTTTAAGTCATAGGTAATAAAGAACAATGAAAGTGCTTTTTAGTTGCACGGATTATCTAAATTAAATTTCAATTTATGCCGCAAGTCACTTGGGTCTACCATGTCCCTACCCACCGGCCTTGTCCGCCAGAGGAATGCGAATTCAAATCTGATTTCTCAGAGAAAAACAAACCCCTTTTCCAATGCGTTCCATAGTACATTCCTTTGCGACCAAAGTACTTTCCTTTCCGACTAGACTCAGTATTTGCTTATTTTTGATCCAAACGCCTTCAAATCAGACAAATGCCTCGGCAACAATAGCGAACATTTCCTTTTTTAGTATTGGATATATATAAGATTCTTTCCATAAAAAATAGGTTGAACTAACCAAAGTCACGTGGACATGTGTCATCATAATTAAATTCGAAAGAGGACTCATTTGTAAATAAATAAAGCAAAAAACAATATTAAATTTCAAAATTACTTATTAGTCAATAAAATTCGCGTAAATATCTTAAAGTTTTGATTGAATTTTAAGTGTTTATTCTAGCAAGCGTACAAATTGTTTCACTGTGGTACAAAATCAATGCGACACATGAGAGCTGCCCTTGTTGTAATACTCGAGAGTACTTTTTCTTACAAACAAAAATATTTGATATATTTATTTTTGTAAAACAGAGTAATCGTTTCCCTTTTATTACAAAGGAAACTTTGCCCTGATCCGTTTTAAAAAATTGTTTTTAGCACACAGTTACGATTTTCAAGGCCATCGATTAGATAAAGGACAAGAAAGTGCTTTTTAGTGTTGCAATATTATTTAACTTTAGAAAAGGCTATATTAGAGCTTCTGAAAATACCTTCCAATCAGGAACAAATGCTCGCGAAATTGCGAACATCTGTTTTTAGTATTGGCAAAACAAGATTCTTCCAAAAAATAGGTTGAATCTAACCAAAGTCAGTTGACAGTTTATCAATCATATGGATAGAACATTAGAAACCTTTATTTTAATTGTCTATTTTGTAAACAGAGTAATCGTTTCTATTGGTAATAAGCAATGGAAACTTTGCACCGTTTCCCTAAAAAAAAAGTTTTTCTAGCACACATGATACGATTTTCAAGCCATAGAAAACATAGGACAGAAAGTGCTTTTTAGTGCTTATTAAAATTAATTTAATATAGAAATTCGTAAAGCTTTTCTTTCTTGATCATTCTTATCTTTCTCTCAATCAGACAAATGCCTCGCAAATTGCGAACATCCTGTTTTTAGTTTTGGCATAACAAGATTCTTCCAAAAATAGGTTGAATCTAACCAAAGTCAGTGGACAGTTTATCATCATATTAAGTTTCAAATGACCAAATAAAAAGCAAGCAATATATTGTTCATTATCCAGATAACTCATTTTGCTTGATAAAATAGTTAAAGAGTATATAATTTTGGACTAAAAAATATTTTTTATAGCAAGGTTACAAATTGTTCCACTTGTAGTAAAATCAATGTGACACAGAGTGCCCTTGCATATTCTGGAAAAAATTAAATATATCTATATATTTTATATTAGAGAGATCGAGTCGGCGTGTAATAAGACTTTTCGAGATAGAAGTAAAATATTTAAAAAATAGGGTAAACTAATTCTTTCGCTATATATTCTAAATTTTATAAAATATTTATGAAAAGTTTAAAATGCACGAATATCGTCCAATTGAACAATAAACAAAGGAGATATATCAAGTTTTTATTGACCCTATTGGATGGGCTATATTTCGGGACAAAAATTGCACACGTCTAAGCGGACGCGTGCAACTTCAAATTAAAATTTATGATATATATGTTGAAATATAGATATTATCGAGCAAGTTTGGCACAAAATGTACGAAAAATTTATCAAAGGGACATATCCAATGTCCAGGAGTTCAATCATCTATTTGTGTCTTCAATACCAAAGAGGCTAGAAGCTGTTAGGTTAGGTTAGATGGCAGCCCGATGTATCAGACTCACTTAGACTATTTCAGTCCTAAGTGAGTCTGTTAAGCTCAATGACAAGGGACCTCATTTTTATAGCTTAGTCCGAAGCTGTAAATCTGCTAAAGGATATGCGACAAAATATTAATAATAATACGGTTTTTGAATAATCCGGTTAGATTTCATTTTGTTACATTTTTTAAATTTATATATAAAGAGTGGCCGTTTTATGCCTTTTTGCTTTATAATAGAATAATAATAATAACTAGCGGATTTGCTACAAATGCCATCTTATGTTAGACTTTCGCGTTGAAAATCAATTAAAAATCGTTCTCTTTTTTAATAAAATTAAAACTATAAATGAAATCAAATATATTCCTGATAAATCTAAGACAAAACTTGATGAATGGGTCACCCGCATTAAAAGCATATTTCTTGAGTGATCAAAAAACTGGGTTTTTAAGTGCAGCTTTTCTTGATTTAAAAAGAATAGACTATTTTCCAAAACCGGTTGATATTTTTTGTTAAGAAAAACCCGCTAGAATGGATCAATCAGTTTTATCCGAAAAATCAAAAAAAAAAATGATAGTTTATTAAATGGTCGACAGATTTTGGTTTGATTCATATCTACATTGCACCTATATGGAAATGTTCCCATTAACGTTTATTAACATTTCCTGATTGCATTAAATTGAAAATATTACATTAAAAATACAAAAACCGAAACCGAAAGCTGTTTGCTGAGGTCTTGAAAACGCGGGTTCTACTGATCCACCAAAAATGGGATTTTCATCAAACCACACAGTCGATGTAGGAAGATAAACCAGTCCACCTGTTTTCATGCAACGGCTTTGATCAATGTGCATGAGAGTAATTATAAAAATTAATTTTGAAAAATATACATTATAAAAAAAAAATATTTATAAANTGGTTTGATTCATATCTACATTGCACCTATATGGAAATGTTCCCATTAAAGTTTATTAACATTTCCTGATTGCATTAAATTGAAAATATTACATTACAAATACAAACACCGAAAACTGTTTGCTGAGGTCTTGAAAACGCGGGTTCTACTGATCCACCAAAAATGGGATTTTCATCAAACCAAACAGTCGGTGTAGGAAGATAAACCGGTCCATTTGTTTTCATGCAACGACTTTGATCAATGTACGTGAGAGTAATTATAAAAAATAAATTTAAAAAATACATTATAAAAATAATATTTATAAAAAAATGCGGCGAAAATAAACAAAATTTCTGCCTTCTTTAAAATCCAAAACATTTTAGTGGTTTTTTCCGAGTCACCAAAATATTTCCTATTAAAAAGTTGGTTGAAGTTGAAAATTTTTCCAATTTAAAAATTAATTGATACAATTAATTTTTTAATCAAGACAGAAGCATTAACTTAATTAGGCCAATAATTGAATATTTTAAAATTTTGAATGAAGAAATTAAATTGATACAATAAACTTTTCATCAAACTCAGAAGACTAAATGGCCATTTTCATGTAGCTCCGTTAGGCTTTAACTGCCAGTTAACAGAAAGAAAATAAAATATCTTCTTCCGGTTAACTTTAACTGAAAAATTTTCAGAGTTAACTGACATTGGATATATTATGCAAGATCACAGATGTAATATATCACGGTTAAAAGTTCGTTGGCTAACGTAGCACTAACAGAGCTTCATGAAAATGGGGGTAAGACACTTAATAAAGTGATGGATTTTTTTTTAAGTTTTAAATAAAAATTTATTTAAAAGAATATAGTTTTCAATCTAACTTATAACACAAAGTCAAACAAGAAAGTAATTGAAAATGGTCACATTTTTATTTCAAGAAATTAA
The DNA here is from genome assembly GCA_003123925.1 of Haematobia irritans. Classification (NCBI taxonomy): domain Eukaryota; kingdom Metazoa; phylum Arthropoda; class Insecta; order Diptera; family Muscidae; genus Haematobia; species Haematobia irritans. The sequence goes on along the minus strand of PGFW01029239.1, from coordinate 37,980 downwards.
TTGAGTTTCGCAATCAACATCAACGTCAACATTAAATTTTAAATTGAATCAATTAAAAAAAATGAAATTTTCAAATCAAATCAATTATGCCAAATTAAAACTGTGATTGACACAAATTGCATGATGAGTGTTTAAACGTTTCAATGAATTTCACCACTACACAGAAAAAAAATATTTTTTGTCTCAATCATTAAGATTCATTAATTTTTTAATGGAAATTTCTTCATCACAGAAATATAGTATCAATCACAAAAGTTTTTTTGTTTGTTTCAATTTAAAATTGTTGAACAAATTAAATTTGTAATTGAATATTGTTAATCAATTAATTATTTATAATTAGAAAAAATTGGTATATTTTTCTCTGTGTACCATTGTTATTCCAATGTACTGTATAGTGATCCTGAAATAACGAACTGCCATTATAGCTAACCGAACTACACACACAAAATTTTTTTCATTCAATCACGAAATTAATTGATCCAATTAATTCTTTTATTGAATATGTCTTCAATCACGAAATGAAA
>PGFW01029194.1:0-10077 GCA_003123925.1 Haematobia irritans | reverse complement strand
TAAAAATTGGCTAAAATTTTTATTTCTGTAACAATTTTTGTTAGACTTTTTTTCTATAGAAAGTTTTGTTAAAATCTTATTTCTAAATTGAAAAATTTGTAAAATTTTATTTCTATAGAAATTTTGTGTACATTTTATTTATATAAAGATATTTTTTAAAATTTTATTCCTATAGAAGATTTTGTCAAAGTTTTATTTTTATTAGGAAAATTTTGTCAAATTTTTTTATTTCTATAGAAGATTTACTCAAAAAATTATTTCTGTTCGAAATTTTGTCACAATTGTATTTCAGTAAACCAATTTGTAAAATTTATTCTTTAAAAAAGTTTTTTCAAAATTCTGTTTTCTATAGAATATTATTGTAAACATTTATTTCTGTGAAAATTGTTGGTCAAAGTTATATTTTATAGAACATTTTTTGTCAAAAATTTTAATTCTATAGCGAATTTTTTAAAATTTTTATTACCATTAGAAAATTTTTCGTTTAAAATTTTATTATTTATAGAAATTTTGTCAATTTTATTATCTATAGAAAATTTTGTCCAAATTTTTTTTTTTTCTGAAAAAAATTCTCTACAGAATTTTTATGCTATAGAAAAATTTGTCATATTTTGTTTCTATAGAAAAAATTTGTCATGATTTATTTCTATACGAATTTTTGTCAAATATTATTTACAGAAATTTTGTTCAATATTTTATTTTCAAGGAAATTTTGTCAAAATTTTACTTCTTTTAGTAAATTTTGTCAAATTTTGGTTTCAGTTTTATTCATTCCCTGGAAATTTTCAAAATTTTATTTCTATTTACAATATTTTCCAAAATTTATTTATTTAAAATTTTTCCAACATATTATTCTATAGGATAATTTTGCAAAAGTTTTAAGAAAATTTTTATTAAAATTTTATTTCTATACACAATTTTGTTTGAGATTTTATTATATAGAAATTTTCTCAAAATATTATTTGCTATTGAAAATTTTGCCAAATTATATTTCTATGGAAAATTTTGTCAATTTTTATTTCTATGGGAAAATTTTTCTAAAAATTATTTCTACAAAAGATTTGGCCAAAATTTTATTTCCAAAGAAAATTTTGCATAAATTTTATTTCTATAGAAAATTTTGCCAAAAATTTATCTCTATAAGAAAATTTTGTTAAAAAATTTTTTCAAAGTTTTAATTTCTAATAGGTAAATTTTGGTCCAAGTTTACTTAGTTCTATGAGAGAATTTTGTCAAAATTTTATTATATATCGCAAATTTTGTCCAAAATTTTCTTTCTAAATGAAATTTTTTGTCACAAATTTTAGTTCTGTAGAATATTTTGTCAAATTTATTTCGTGGAGATTTTGTCAATATTTTAATTCTTTAGGAATATTTTTGTCAAATTTTATTTCTATAGTTATAATTTTTGTCAAAAGTTTAATTCTTATCAAAAACTTTGTCAGAAATTTTCTTTTCTATCGAAATGCTTTACCAAAATGATTATTTCTATAGAGTGTTTGCTAAAATGTTATTTCAAAAGAAACATTTTGTCAAATATTTTTATTTTCTATAGAAAATGGCTAAAAAAATTTTGAGAATTTTATTTCTATAAAAAACTTATGAAATTTTATTTCTGTAGAAGATATTTTTAAAGTTTTACCTATAGAAGATTTTTTCAAAGTTTTATTTTTATAGTAAAATTTTGTCAAAATTTTTTTCCATAGAAAATTTTGTCAAAAAATTACTTTCTATAGGAATTTTTTTGAACATTTGTTATGTCTATAAACATTTGTCACCAATTTTATTCTAAGAACAATTTGTCAAAAATTCTGTTTATATCAGAATAGTTTTGTCAAAATTTTTATTTCTGTAGGCAAGTTTGTCAAAGTTCATATCTTATTCAAAATATTTGTCAACATATTTCTTTCTATTAGAAAATTTTGTATCAAAATTTTATTCTATAGCAAAATTTGTCAAAATTTTATTCTATAGAAAAGTTGTCAAAATTTTATTCTATTGCAAAATTTATGAGGCGAAAAATTTTTATTTCTATAGAAAATTTTTGTTTAAAATTTATTACTTTATAGAAGTCTTTTGTCAAAATTTTATTATATAGAAAATTTTGCCAATCTTCTTTTTTGCAAAATACTTGTTTAAATTTATTTTCTAAAAAAATGTTGTCACAATTTTATTTCTATAAAAACAATTGTTTCATCGATTTTATTCTATAGAAATTTATGTCAAATTTTTAGCATCTAGAAAATGTTTGCTCAAAAAGTTTATTCTATGGAAATTTTGTCAACATTTATTTCTTAGGAAATTTTTGTCAAATTTCCATTTTCTAAAGATATCATTTCTCATTTCTCAAATTATTTCTATAAGGAAAATTTTGTTAAGTTTTATTTCTTTTTAGAAAATTTTGTCGAAATTTGTACTTCTATAGAAATTTTTTCAGAATTTTATTTCTTGCGAAAATCTTTTTTGTTAAGATCTTTATTATTATAGAAATTGTTCACCAAAATTATTTCCATTGATAATTTTTTTGCCAATGTTTAATTTCTATAGAAAATGTGGTCAAAATATTTATTTGTTTAGGAAAATCTGTCACAATTTTATGTATATGGAGAATTTTGTCACATTTATTTCTATAATTAATTTTATGGAAAATTTTTCATTTTATAGAAAATTATTGTCAAGATTTTATTTATATCGAAAATTTTTGTCAAATTTTATTCTATAGAAATATTTTGTTCATGATTTTATTTCTATAGAAAATGTTTGGCAACATTTTATTTCTACAGAAAATTTTGTTAAAATTTTGGTTCTGTAGAATTATTTTGTCAAAATTTTATTTCTATTGCGAAGATTCTTGTCAAATATGTGTTAATTCCTCAGGAGAATTTTCTAAAATGTTTTTTCTATAGATAATTTTATGCAAAAATTTTGTTCAAATTTTTTATCCAAAAGAAAATTTCGCCAAAATTGTATTTCTATAGAAAAAATTCTGCCAAATTTTATCTCTATAGAAAATTTTGTTGTAATTTATTTCTATAAATTTTTTTTTAGTTTTATTCTATAGTAACTTTTTTTTCAAATTTTATTTTGAAAATTCTGTCAAAATTTTATGTATTATGGACATTTTGTCCAACATTTTATTTCTATTAGATAATTTTATCAAATTTATTTCTATAGAAGAATCTTGTTCAAGATTTTATTTTATCCAAAATTTAGTCAAATTTTATTTCTAAATTTAGAAAAATTTGTCATGACTTTTATTTCTATAGACAATCTTTGGCAAATTTTATTTCTTACAGAATTTTGTTAAATTTATTCTGTAAGAATATTTTGTCAAAATTTTATTTCTATGGTAAGACTTTGTCAATAATTTTTATTCCTTAGAATTTTTCTCAAAATTTATATTCTATAGATTAATTTTTATCAAATTGTTATTTCTATAGAAATGTGTAAATATTTTATTTCTTATTTAGAAGTTTTCTCATTTATTAATTTTATTCAATTTTTATTCTATAGAAAATTTCTTACAATTTGATTTATATAGAATTTTTTCTCAAAATTTTATTTCTATTGCCAATTTTGCCAAATTTATTCTGATGGAAAATTTTGTCAAAATTTTATTTCGTTAGAAAGTTTTATCAAAATTTTATTTCTATGGAAAATTTCGTCAAAAATTTTTACAAAAGTTTATACTATAGAAAATGTTGTCGGCAATCGTGAGTGTGTGTCACATTTGGACACAACATCTAGTTTGCATTACTCATGCCCAAACATCTGAGGGGTGGGGTGGCTGCTGTTCGACTGCTTATTAGGCGGCCGCAGGAAATGATTCATGACATGCGAGACACCCACTAACAATGTCTATTTTGGCATCGTGTATGTGTGAGTGTGTCTTTGTATGCACCACAAACACCATTCACAAAATATAGCCAAAGGTGAGTAGCGACACCATTCTACCACAATGGACATAACCAAACAACGATCATATCGTAGCACTAGAGAGTACATTCACCAGCTACAACTATCACATCAGCGTGCAGCAATATGTTCTGCCTTTGTAGTATTTCAAGAAGAATGTAACTTTAAACTACTTAAATAGTCGGCAATATATCTGTGGTGGAAAGTTCCACAGAAATGTTAGCCTTTATCTGACTGATAATATTGATAATACGAGAACAAAAAAAGAGCTAAGATAAAGTGCGTATAAAGTTTTTTCGTGGTCAAGCTAAATCACGCCGCGAGTAAAAGAGAGCGAAAGTAAAAAAAAGCTATAGACTGGTTAGGTAGGATTCATAGAAACTCAAACACGAGTTAATTAAATAATTGGTCTTCAGACCAAATAAAATTTCACAGTTTACAATTCACTATTACATTTGGAAAAGTGTGTCGGTCCGACTTGTTAAAAAAAATTCTATTAATTTAAGGTATTTCCAACAAATTCAATTAGTAACAATTCGGACGCTAAAACGCTGTCTATCTCCATACAGGAAATTAACAAAAATGCTTATATTTCAATCAAGTTACTAATTATTCCATTAAATTGTTAATTTAAGAATTTTTTCACAAAATGTTTTGTATCAATTATTTCAATTAAATCATTATTAATCGAATTAAATTAATTGATCAATAGGGAGTGTTTGAGTTGCTAATGCTTTATAAAGCAATTGAAGTTTTATTTGATTTTTTTGTTAAATTCATTAAAATTTTTAATTTAGTAAAAATTTTCCTGCTGCTCGTGTCAAAATTAAACCTAAGCAAGAATTTTACCAAAAATCTAAAAATTTTAAAAATCCTTATTTTGAAGTTTTTCTTTATAAAATTTTGTGGTTACATACGAAAATTTTTTAGAAGGAAAAATTGTAATTTTATGGACAAATTTATTCTATAAAAATTTTTGTCAAATTATTTATTTAATTAAAAACAACTATATACCACTTTTTGTTTGAGCTTTAGAGCGAAATCATTACATCTCTTGTAGTGTGCAAGAAAATTATAAAATAACGATCTTGATTTGAAATCTTAATATCTGTAGATTTTCACCAGAGAGTAAAAATCTGGAAATTTTCACATTGAGTTTCAAGTAATTTTCATGATCGGTGCGCCTTTCTATACCTCAAGAAGTGAAATTCAGCCCAAATCGGAATAAAACTACGGTTTCTAGAAAACCCAAGGAGTAAATCGGGAAATCATCTTATGGGGGTTTATACCTAAAACACTGACCGATACTGCACCATTTTTCGGCGTATCTCTTATCGATCAAAAATAATTCTAGATTTTTGGAATTTCTACAAATTGTGATAAAACTACGGTTTTTATAATCCCAATAAATAAAATCCGGAAATTCGCCGTCATTTATTGGGGATATACCAAAACATGAACCAATACACCCTTTTCGACACACCTATTTATTGTATAAAATACTTTAGATTTCCAATTCAGTGCAAATTGGATAAAAACTACCAGTTTCTTTAAAGGTCCAAGAAGTAAAAATCTTGGAGATGGTCTTGATTATGGGGGATATACCAAAACGTGGACCGTACCTCACCATTTTCGGCCACACCGTAATTTTAATATTTCTAAAGATACCTCTAGATTTTCTATAAGCCAAGACCCCAAATCGAGAGTCGGTTTATATGGGGACTATATCAACATCTGGACCGAGATTAGCCATCTTCGAAACTTGAAAACTGCCTGCCAGTCAAAAGGCGAGCTTGTGCAATTTCAGCATGATTGCTTCATTATTGAAGACGTAGCGTGATTACAACGCGACAGACAGACGCGACATGGTTATATCATCTTAGAATTTCTCCGTGATCAAGAATACTATATATACTTTATATAGTCGGAAATCGATATTCTCGATGTGTTACAAACGGAAGGACAAATTTATTATACCCCGCCACCTTCTATAGTGGTTGGTATAATTATTAAAAAACTATTAAAAATTTTGTTCGAATTTTATTTCTGAAAAATGTTGTCCAAATTTTATTTCCAGTAGAAATTTTGTTCCAAATTTTATTTCTATTAGAAAAATTTTGTCAACATTTTATTTCTGTAGAGACTTTATCCAAATTCTTATTTCTGTAAAAAATTTTCCACATTTATTTCTATAGAAATTTTGTCAATATTTATATTTTCTGTAGAAAATTTGTCAAAATTTTATTTCTTAGAAAAATTTTGTCAAAATTTTTTTCTATTATTTTTTTTTTTTTTTTTTTTTTTTTTTTTTTTTTTTTTTTTTTTTTTTTTTGAATTTTTGTTTCAAAATTTTTTTTTATATTAGAAATTTTGTCCAAATTTTATTTCTATGGAAAAATTTGTCAAAATTTTATTTCTATAGAAATTTTTTAGTCCAAATTTTCAATTCTGTTATAAAAAAAAATATCAATATTATTTCTGTCGACCAAATTTTGTCCAATATTCTTATTTTTCTTATTAATTCAAAATTCTATTCTATAGAAAAATTTATTTCTAATGAGAACTTCAAATTATTTTTCTGGTAGGAAAATTTTGGACAAAATTTAATTTTTTTAAAACATTGTCTCAACAAATTTTTAGTGTTATAGTATAATGTTTTGCTTCGAAATTTTTTGTGCCAAATTTTATTTCTATAGAAAATTTTGTCGCAAATTTTATTTCTGTAGAAAAATTTGCCAAAAATTGTATTTTTATAGACAAATTTTATTTCTATTGAAGAATTTCTGAATAATCTTATTATGTTCTATACAAAATTTTGTCAAAAATTTGTACCTCTTATAGTAATTTGTTTGTCATAAAATTTTATTTGGATTTCTATGAGAAATTTTGGAAAAAAAATTTTCTGTTGGCAAAATTTTCTCAAATATGTATTCCTTTTAAAAATTTCTGATCTGTACACATTTTTTTTCATAACCCACCACCACAAAATTCTGGTGACGGGGTATTAAAGTTTGTCCATTCCGTTTGTTAACACATCGCAATATCGATTTTCCGGACTTATATAAAGTATATATAATTGCTTGATCAGCGGAGAAATTCTAAGACGATATAGCATGTCCGTCTTTCGTCTGTCTGTCATATCTGTTTGTAATCACGCTACAGCCTTCAATAATGGCGCTATCGTTCTTGAACTTTGGCACAGATTAGTTTTTTCGTTTGCAGCAGTCAAGTTCGAAAAAATGGCTATATCGCGGTTCCAATTTGATAATAGTCCCCATATAAACCGACCTCCGCATTTGGGGTCTTGGGCTATAAAACCGTAGTTTTTACCAGACTTTTGCCCCACCTGAAATGGAAATGTACGAGGTTTTTTAGGACCCTACACGACGGTGTGTCGAAATGGTCCGTCGGTCATGTTTTTAGTATAGCCCCCATATGACGATCTCCGATTTTTCTTCTCAGGCGTCTAGAACAGCACTTTCTATTCGATTTGTCTGAAATTGAAAATCTAGAGGTATTTTGATCATAAGGAGGGTTTTATACTTCAAAATCGTTCGTATCGGTCCATTTTTTGATATAGCCCCATATAGACGATCTCCCGTTTTGTTGTCTTGGGGCGTCTTAGAAACTATATTACCATCCGATTTGCGTGAAATTGGAAATCTAGAGGTATTGTGGGACTATTAAAGAGGTGTGTCGAAAATGGTCATATCGGCCCATGTTTTGGTATAGCCCCATATAGACCGATCTTCCCGTTTTGCCTCTTACGGTCTGAAACAGTATTTTCTATCGATTGCCTTGGGGGGGGGGGGGGGGGGGGGGGGGGGGGGGGGGGGGGGGGGGGGGGGGGTGGGGGGGGGGTAATTGAAAATCTAGAGTTCTTTTGGCGACCCATAAAATGTGTGCCGACAATTGGTGCCCATCGCGTTCATTTTTGGTATAGGTTTCCCCTTATATGACGATCTCCCATCTTATTGCTTCTTGGACTTCTAGGAAACTATATTTACAATCCGCTTTTCCTGAAATTCTTTGAGCCTACAATAAACTGTATTTAATTACTGATTGCCTGAAAATCGAAATGTAGAGGGATTTCTAATAGAGTGCCGAAATTGAGGTATATCGGTCCATTTTTTTGGGTATAACCCCCAATCATAGACTGGCGGCGGGGCGCGGGGGCCGGGGCCTCGCGCGCGGCGGCGGCCGGGCCGGCGCGCGCCGCGGCCCGGCGCGCGCGGCGACCCCTTGCTGCAAAAAATCCCCCCGCCTTTTTTTTTCCCCCCCCCCCCCCCCCCCCCTTTCCCCCCCCCCCCCCCCCCCCCCCCCCCCCCCCCCCCCCCCCCCCCCCCCCCCCCCCCCCCCCCCCCCCCGCGCCCCCCACCCCCCCCCCCCCCCCCCCCCCCCCCCCCCCCCCCCCCCCCCCCCCCCCCCCCCCCCCCCCCCCCCCCCCCCCCCCCCCCCCCCGCCCGGGGGCGCCAAAAATTTTTTTTTTTTATTTTTTTTTTTTTTTTTTTTTTTTTAAAAAAAAAAAAATAACAAAAAAAAAAAAAACACAAGAGCAACAAAAAACAAAACACAAAAAGAGCCCCCCCCCCGGGGCGGGCGGGGGTTTTTTTTTTTCCCTTTTTTTTTTTTTTTGGGGGCCGGCGGGGTGAGCCGGGCCGGGCGCGGGCGGGGGGCGTTTAGAGACTATATTCTTCTGGGGCCGAATTTGTTTGAATTGAAATCTTTAGAGTATTTTAGATCACAAATATATGAGTAGCAAATCGGTGCCTATTGTCATGTTTTGGTATAGCCCCCACTGATACACCGATCTGCGGCTTTATTTCTTGGGCTTCTAGAATCCTTTAGTTTTTATCGATTTGCTGGACAATTAGGTAATCTATAATAAAATTTTTAGACAAACGAAAATTCGTTTCGTTTATTCAACGATTGTTCTCTAAAATTTGTGTCAAAAGAACTTGGTGCCTTGTCTAAAATTACGTTTCTCAAAAACAGAAAACACTTCTTTCTAGGGTATAGCAGGCGCCACTGATCATGAAAATCGCTTCAAACTGAAAGTAAAGCTTCCAGATTCTTAACTCATAAATTTAAATAAATGCGGAAAAATCTTCAGATTTAAGTATTTTAAAATCAAGGCGTAATTTCAACATATAGACAATGATATGTTTTATTTTCTCATCTAAACACTCCACAACAAAATTGGTTCTCATAAAATCCAGGAATCTTAATCTTGGTCTTCATAGGTAGATCTTTAAAGTTTTGTCTTCGCGGATAGAAATAGCAAACTTTTCAAAGTAAAGTTTTGAAAAAAATTCTGTAAAAATAGAATTTTGACAAAATTTTGTAGAAATACAATTTTGAAAATTTTTTTCTAAATAGAGGCAGATTTGTTATGGGTCGAGAGACAACAGAGCGCACACTACGAGTTGGTTTAACACTGACAAAACTATTGACCTAACATACGTTACCCAATTTACACAATATTAAATACAAATTTATTTAAAATAAATTCAATTTAAATAAGAGAAATTTCATAGTCTTTGCTTTATGTTTTTTTTTGGCTAAGTTGAAGACAAATTTATAAATTTAAAGTAATAAAAAATATTTTTAATTTAAGGAAGTAATCCACAAATTAATTGTTTAATTGTATGTTTAAATTAATTAATTATAAAAATTACCAAAAATATAAGCTAAGGATTATTTCATTAAATATTTCATGTACCACTGTATTTCTTAAACATAAATTTTGTCAAAGTCTTATTTTGTTTTCCTCTTATAAAATATTTGACTACCTTGGATGAACTCAAAGAATTTTTGAAGTTTTGTCAATGACTGCCGGTACTTCTTTCATTCTTTTGATGTTTGGCAAAACTTTTTGAAACTGCTCTCATTCACCTGGGCATTTTGCTACTTGTAATTTGAAGATTGTGAAGTTTAGTCCCATGTTTTGCTTTTCACAAGTTTGTACTTTTAGCTCTAGGATAGAGGGTATTATAAGCTTATCGTTTCGTTTGTGACACATATAAATATTTTACGTCAACCAAACCATATATATTTTTTTCTTAGTCAGTGTGAAACTCTAAAGCAAACCTAGCGAAATCCCTCGGTCAGCGCGATAGGCAATTTCTTAATGAGTTCTCATTCATAACCATATGGGGGCAA
>PGFW01029190.1:5518-19653 GCA_003123925.1 Haematobia irritans | reverse complement strand
TTTTTGAAATCAAAAATTGTTTGGTTAATAATATTTACCAGGTCCATTTTTTGTAGTTTGTAAAATTTTTTGTAGTTGTATTGTTGCTAATCCATTTATAATATAGCAATTTTTTTGGTAATTGTAACACGAAATATTCATATAGGTATTAGTTTTTGGTAATCAAACATTACCATTTTATATACATATTTTAATACAGCGATAAGAAACTTTTGATTTTTCCATTTAAGGAGGAAAATGTCGTATATACGCTAGGGATGCCTAACCTCATGTTTATCTTATGTTAAAGCTGCTCAATGTATGCTTCTAAACGTCGTCTAATGCAATATTCAATCATTTATCTTATCAAATATAATATTTCCAAATTTAAGAAAATCTATTTGTATACATTCAATTGAGTATTGGTCATTTCTAGGATTAGAGTAAGAATCATCAAATCGAATTTCAACTCGTCGAATATTTAAATGGTTGAATTGTCTGTACATCTTTCGTATCTAAACAAACAAAAATTGATTTGGGTTGCTCTGTTTCAAGAAAATAGTAAAAACTTTGTTAACATTTGAATGAATTTTATTGATTATCATTTTTGATCGTCAATGTAATCTCCTACAAACGAAACGAACTTTAAAAATATAAAACCCAAAATTGTTTCGAATTCGAGTGAATGCTTTTCATTCGGCCGATATACAGAAACAGGGCATAATAATTGGCGGAAGTGAACTGCTGTACTTTGGGTATGTGAAAAAATTACCCTTCTGCCTCTTTAGTGTCACACTTGCTACTGTTTTCATCCAATAAAACTTATGCGATACTTTTTGCAAGGATCATTAAATGCCATACTCTTTCCCCTTTTAATGTGTAATATTTATTTTATTTGTAATATCTTTTTATCGAATTCCGGTAAGGTTATATGCTTTGCTTATAAGTAATGTAAATGTGTTAACGATTTTTTCTGTAGTAAAGAGGGTTACTTCGCTCAACTAGAAGTTTCATGTTGCATGCAAAGGGTCATGGGTTCAATGTCAGTTTCGACCAAAAACCAAAAAGTTTTCAGCGGTGGATTATCCTTTCTCAGCAATTTTGTTGACCTGTTTTAGTATTTCAAAGCTTCTCTTCTGTTTACGAAATTCCATGCAGAGACAACAATAATGAACCATGCGATCTCTTATACATAGGAACACAAAAAGAAATTTACATACAAGAGTAACTGAACATCGAATGGACATAGAAAAGAAAATGGAGAGTACAGCATTATACAAACATGTAAAGGGTGATACGGTCAAAATTTGGTCAAGGGAAAACGCGTGTAAATCGGTGAAATCGTTTATTTAAATAAATCATTAACGGCCATTTCATATAGCTGCGTTAGCGTCTTAAGATGAATGTATTCCATCGTTAACGAAGAAAGTTAAGTTTTCCGACATACGGAATAAATAGGCAAGATGACAGATATGTTATTGGCAGGTTTAAAAGTTCGTTAGCTAACGTAGCACTAAAGAGGTTCATGAAAATGGGGGGTAAATTTCTTTTTCAAGTTAAATTAGTATAAAATTCAGAGAAAATATTCCGTTAGGCTTTGTTAAATGAATTGCGGCCTCACGTTGACACCTACATCGATTTTAGACAGCCACCTGTCCACTTCTTCGCCGCAAAAGCCAGTTTCCTTGAACTGCTGCTCGTCATTGGGCGGAGCTCTTGGCGTGTTTGGAGAGGGTGTCCTTGTCCTTGGAACACACCTGCACGTTGTTGGCGCGTACCACTCCAATGGCCTTTTTACGTAATGGCAAGATGCCAAATCCGGCCCAAAACAGTACGGAACAATCGTGTTTCTTCAGGAAAGGACACAGAGTTTATTCAAAACATCTTTCACGTAATTTCTTGGTTGACAGGTGTGATCTGGTTGACTTTGCAGTTTTATGTGCTTGAAAATATATGCTAACTTCCCCTTCCTTTTGCCGTATAAACTCTGTCTCCGGAAGCTGCTTTGTAGTCGACTTTGACTTAGGTTCGCGGTCCATTACCACGCAGTCAAACTTCGTCAACATCGTCGTATACAAGCCTCCGGGATCGCGCTTTGGCCGTCGTATTTGTTTATCAATGCGGATTTGGGAGTCACTACCTTCTTGTAAGTCGTAGTGCGCTCGTTTTTTGCTCGATGCAGGTTGTAGACGATACACCCAGCCCTATTGCGGCATCTCGGAGAGGTTAGGGTTTCCTCGAAACTACCGCAACTCTCTTTGTCGTTCTCAGCGGCTTCCGGTTTTCGTTTCCCGACGGACTTCCTGGCTGTCAAACGTTTCCCAAACACTTTAATTACATTTGTAACGGTTGATTTTGGCAATTTTTAGCGATTTTGCCAGCTTGGCGTGCGAGTAGCTCGGATTTTCGCGATGCGCGAGCTAAAAATTTTGATACTGGTGCTTCTTGCTTGGACGGGATTTTGACAACGAGTGAGAGAGTGATTCCAAATAAATAATAGGAGCAACATTCTACACACAACTTCAAAATGAGGGGTGTTAAATTGAAAGAAATACGTCAAGTTTATATTGACCAAATTTTGACGGTATCACCCTTTTATCGCGCCATGGACACACATTGATTTCGAAAACGTAATGCATACTAGAGAAAGGTGAAAAAGAAGAAAGGAACTAACCTTAGAAAGTTTACGAATACAACAAAATATTGACAGAACAAGGAATGTTAACGAGGACACCTACAATTTAAGGTGGGTATTAAGTTCGAGTTTAGGCGCTAAAATCGCCATTTTTTTACGATTACTTTTTTTAATTAATCCACTTTAAGGAATACAAACTTTGTGAAAATTAGCTTTGGTCTATTCCCCATCAAGTTACAATAAAATTTGCAACAAATATGTAAAATTGTAAAGTGAAAACTACTGATTTAGTTTTCACTTTAGTGAAAAAATGACGATTTTAGCGGCTAAACCGGAACTTAATACCCACCCTTAAGCGTTAGTTACAGAGTTGCAATATCTTAATTCACTGTGATACTAAATTTAAGCTGTGTTTTGTTTTCATTTCTGTTTTAATTTTATATTCAGATTGTCCGTTCAAAATTTATGTTTAAAAACTGTGATATAAGTATTTAAATGTAAATTTTGAGAAAATAATTTTGTAAGTTAAAATGTTTCAATTAAAAAAGTGTAAATCGATAATTTTATTTCAATACGAAATATGGAGGAAGTCAACATGTATTGACGAACGTTGGGATAAAAATGTAAAAAGATGTTTTATTCTTTACATCAAATGATTAGGTCCAATTAGCTAAATAAAACATAAAAGGAACAGAAAATATTGACCAAGCAAACAATTAAAGATATGCTTCTCTAAGTGGTTTATATGTAAAACGCCGTTTGGAATCCGCTATAAAAAAGGTCCCTTGCCATTCAGCAAATATAGAATTAGGTAGCTCTCATCGATAAGAGAGAAGTTCACCACTTATGGGATGGGCACTGGACTGAATAGTATCAGTGTGCCTAAAATAATGGACTCTCGCTATAACCTACCTAATGAAATAGCCACAAATTATAGTGTAATAAACAAAATATTGAAATATTTTAAAAATATTTAGATGTAATAAAAATATTTTATAAAAAAACTGTATGTGATTTCCAGTCATTTTATGTTATGTTATGCAAACATTCATTTTAGCAAAACATACATTTTCTGTATTGATAGTTATAAAAAATCTATATCTTATAATGTAACTTTAAGCGTTTTTGGTGTTTGTTTTATGGTTGTCGTGAAGTTGTATCTTATAATGTATTCGCCACATACATGTCGTAAATATATGAAAAGTCGCAAAAAATAAAAACATATTATACGCTCAAGACATGTTTGCTAATATCTATCGATAAATTGCGAGTAAGAGACATAAAATCGCTTTGATAAGTCAGCGTTATGAGCCGTTAATATAACAAGTTTTTTTCTACAACTTTTTGAGAAACACTTGGCAACCCTGAGTCTGCCATTGAAATCTATAGGAGTCAAATGAGGGTCCCCATGTGTTCCTTTTTAAAAACAACGTAACGTTGACGGCGCATTAATCTGCGTATGTACAGGTGAAACTAGGGATCCATAAATCAAAAATCGAAAAATCGATTATTTGAGTTTTGGCATGAAAATCAAAAAAAGAAAAAAATCGAAATCAATTATAATCCTAAAAATTGATTTCAGATTTTCGATTTTCAACTTTCTTTTTAATTTTGACTATCAAAAATCGATTTTAGTTTTTGAACTATTTCTTAATTTTGATGTGGGAAAAGTTTACATATTTGTAATTTTTTTCCATTAACAATAAGAATAAAAGCTTTAATTTTATTAAAAAAATATCAATTTGGTGGAACTGAATCCTTTGTATTTCAAGTTTTTCATTGTTTGGGGAAATGCGAAATAGATAATCAATAAATCACCGCACATGTGAAGAATTTTTTTGCGTTTCTTATTAACACTCATAAAAAGACAAAAAGATTTCATAATAATCGAATATTGTATATAATCATTGTATAATGTATGAAATTCGATTATGAAAAATCGAATATACGAATTTCGATTGGTAAAATCGATTTTTGCTTAAACTTCAATAATCGAAAAGTCGATAATTGATCCCTAATTGAAACTAATATCATTAAAGAATTATCTAATGTCGTATGAGCAACAGGTAAAATTGCGACCACGAGTTTTTTCATTCATGAGAGAGTGGTTTCCGTGGTAGCACTCATTCTTGAGCTATTAGTGCCTTGAGCAGGTCTGTCACTAAAATTTCAAGAAAAATCGTTACTTTTTTTGATAAAAATCGTCATAATCGGCACTTACATTTTAAAAATCGGCAATATAAATAATATTAAAATTAAACATATTCTCTGGGTAAACACAAAACAGATGTATTTATTTCACATAGAAAACAGAAAATTAATGTACACAACTATGCATTTCAATAAAATAAAATGCCAAGAAATCAGTTTGTATGAAAATAACATTAACATAAAAATCATTTTCTAGTTAAACCAAAATATTTCGTAATTTTTGTATAAAAAATCTATTTTTCTAAAATATTGTTATTAATTGAGTAATATTTTTATTTGAAAATTAAATATTTTGAAACTCAAAAAAGAATCATGATTATTTGTAACGAAATTTTTACAAAATCGGAAAAGCAAAGTATCTTTTTTAGAAATTTTCCCAAAATTTTTCTAATTTTATTTTTAATATTTTCAAAAATTTCTTCAAAAATGTAAAAACTCTAACTCCCTAAACTATAGGCTACAATGTTTAGGGAACGGAGTTAAAATCGGAAAAAATCGGAATTGAACATTTTGTGAGTAAAAAATCGTAAAAATGGCGATAAATCAGCAAAATTGGCAGCCCTTGGCTTGAGTATAATTTGAATTGCGAAACGCGCGAACATAGGTTAGGTTAGATTAAAGTGGCAGCCGGATAAGATTTTCAGGCTCACTATAGACTATAAAGTCGAATTGTTAATAACAAAAAAAAAAAACCATTAAACTAAAAGTATTTTACATATGATGCCCTCATTTCAGATACGCTTAAGGTCGAGCTTAGCGTGGTTTTGTATGGAGTTCGTGCGTTTTATTATGACTTAGTGAGTCAATCTGATAAAATTTTTTTGAACACTCTCTTCAAAAGTTATGGTTTAAATATTGTGTTGACTTAGACCAAAAGTAAAAAATAGAAAATTCCAATGTAAGAAAGGTCAAAGGCTTTTGTTGGATTAATAAAGTGGTCTAAAGTGATTTTTTAGCACTGCTATATATCACTACTCTTTGAGATATAATACTAAAACTATATAAAAATGATTTAAGACGGCGAAATAAGGGATTTCTAATATTATTGGTTTTGAAAATTTAAAAACATAAAAACTTGAACTTGTTTTTAGTAAAATTCCTTTTTAGATTAGATAAGCTTATGAATGAGCAGTAGATAATGGGACTTCTAGTTTGAGCCGCTGAACTCGATTAATTTTCTCAAACTGTTTTAACCACCATACTTGTTCCAAAAAACAATTAGTTTAGTTTTTAGTTGTTTGCAAAATGCTACAGCGCGACTTAATAAGAGATATCGAGAGAGTGAATATCTGACGTCTTGAGAAGCTAATATCTAGTGTTGGCGGTTTAAGTTATAATGGTGCATACTTTGTCATAATAACAAGCCTTCATCAATCAGTAAGAGAAGCTTGCAGATATTGAGATGACATTCAAACGATTTCTAGTTCCTAATGGAGATATGTAAGGTGTTCATTACTGTCTAACGATCCGCATTAACGCATTTTTCCGTATGTGTTCCATGGCAGACACCCATATTAGGGTGAATATTTGTGCTGATGCAAACATTCGTTGCAGAGATTTCAGGAACGTCGATGGGCGTTTCAGAGGAACACAGAATCCAAGGATTTTATTTAGGGGTTGACTGGTTGAGTATATAATAAGTCCAACGAAATTTTTGGGAAACATTACTTCTCATCATTCGCACACGTCTGTAGATCGTTATTGTGTGAAAGAGAGTGAGTGCGGAGGGCATAGGAGGAGTGGGGGGATAGAAAGAGGAGAGAGGGAGTTAATGAACTTGTTTACAAGGAGACGCATGTGCGAGAAGGTGGTTCGAGGATAATTTTGAGAGGGTAATGATTTGACGAGAGAGCGGGGGAGGGGAGGAGCAAGTGTGTCAGTCCAGTTTGGAAGCATAAAGGTGTTAGAGAAATAATGAAGCCCGGGGTTAGCTGAAAAATTTTGACTGAACTAGAGAGAACAAACTTTTATCACAATTATACTGGAAAATTAAAGTCTCAAGAATTTTTTGAAATATTTATAAAGGACGATGGGGGAAGGTAGAAAATCAAGTATGTTGAGAAAGTAGAAACAGATCCCATAACACAACTTGCACCCACACTTGAATAAATAAATGGAAATAATTCAAAAAAAAAGAATTTAAAGAGGAGTGTCATTGGAGTAAAGTCGACGTATTTTGTGGATGCAGTGCACATAAAAAAGATTTCGACTTGTCTCATTCCAAGGTAGCGTAAGTCGGACTGAGCATGTTTTTGATGGAGGTTGATTGTTTTTTATTCGGAGTTGATGTGAGCAATCCTGTCAAAAGTTCACAGGAAGTGGAGAAATAAGAATAGTGTGTAATATTGTAGGCGTGCTGGGATTAAATTTGTTAATTGCGAAAAAAGGACACATAGGCGAAAAAGTTTGTGATTCGGGTCTACAGTGGTATAAGTCATTTTTAGAATTCGTCACATACTAAAAAATCTTACATAAACATGATTTTAGAAACCCAAAAAAAGTGATTTATGGTTTATGACTGTTTTTGAAGAAATTTCAAAAAAAAAAAAAAGAAAAACTGTGAATCTTGGTTTCTTAAAATTCTTGATAGACTATCGTAATGTAGAATGGAGCGCATCAGATTTATTTGAGAGAAAATGTGCGCAAATTTTGTAATTCACATTAAACACTGAAATTCGGATCACACTTAGAGGAGTGATGCAATCAAATGTGCAGGCTGTTGAAAACGGATCTGGACATTTCGTCCTATGAATTTCAATTTAAATTTTATCGTCTTCGACCAGATTTTGCAACCAACTTTCCGGACCACAAAAAAAAAAAAACATTTTCATTTTTTGGTCGACCTTTTTTGGCGCATTATTAATGCTTAAATTATGATGAATAAGATAGTTTTAATCAACTTTACTATTTTTTTAATTGAATTGACTAAACAGACTAAAGCAAAATAATAAAAGGAAGCTTTAGTAGTTAAACTATACATTAAGTTCAACAAAGCTTACTATATTCATATATCAGATTCAGACATACTTGCATCGGCAGAACTGCTAACCAAACCTCAATAATGTGAAGAATGTGCGGTATGTATATACTTGTTTAATTTTTATAAAATAGGAAAATTCGTATAATAGGGACCACTTTTTATAGCGCAAGATCCACACTAGCAGTGGAACATTGATCTATGAAGCTTGAAACCTAACGAATGTAGCAGCATTATCTGGAGATGGATAATCCACCTGCATGAAAACTTATTGTGTATTGGTCGAGAACATGGGTTTGAACTATGGCCGCCGTGTAGCAAGGCGCGGGAAGCTAACCATTGCAGAACGGTGTCCTTGAAGTCAATTTAATAATTACATATAATTTCGTTTTAGTATTATAATGGTCAGATTTTGAAAGATATGAGTAACAAAAAAAAACAAATAATAATACTAAATGTAATTCTTAAAATTGATAAGATAACTTTTCAATGATAAACAAAAGTTTACAATTTTTTAACCCAAAAATGTTGCTACATTGCGAATGTAATTATGGAATTCGTTTTCACTTAATTTGTTTCTCGTAATATGTGCCTACATAGTACCATATGTAATTCGAAAATATAATAATGTCTCCTAAATTTCCAAGGAAACCTAAAGCTATTAATGTAAAAGTCCAAAATTATATATAATCTGCACCCTACCCAAACTCAAACTGTCCCAAAAAAGAAGAAAAAAAAACAAAGTTATGAAAAATTAGTTTTTTAAAAAACAATCTGTTATTTGGTGTTGGTTGCAGGAGTTGCTTTGCTCCTGTGAGGATGTCGTACCCCATTTTGAATGCGACGGTGATGGTGTTGTCGAGGACGTAACTGACAACAGTTCTACATCTGGTCTTCGGGGAAATAATAATAATAATAAGCATAGTGACTTTGAGCTAGATCCAAATATTAAACGACCACAGCGATCCATGTTGTATAAAAAGTTGCCAAATGCCACTGCCGTATTAACAACTATTGGGGCCCTGATCGCTTTGGATATGAATCCTCATCATCAGAGTATAACAAATAAGCAACAGCAACATGATTTTCAAATAAAATTAAGTCAATACCAAATGAAACAACACGACGACGACCAAAAACGTAGCAACAAAGATGTCTATAAGAGACAGGGGATGAAAAACGTCGTTGCATTTTGCTAGAAGAAGATGGAGAAGATATGCAAAAACCAGACAAACCAAAGGAAGAGCAAACACAATTTTCTGCAACCTTCACCAAAAAACAGATGATGAGGGAATTTGAAAAACCTAAGTTTGAAAGTTGTGAGAATAATAATGCAAACCAATACCAAAGGGGAAAAAGTGGTGATGGCGTTCACGAGTACCAAGAATATAATATGTATTCTAATTGTAAAGGCACTATAATTGAAGATCACATTCAGCAGAAAGATCAACAACATCAAAAGGGAACAACATCTATTGGTAATTTCTATCGTCATTGCAAATTAAAAACATTCCAAAAAATCAAACTCAATTTGATAACTCATCATGGCAATAGTGGTGGATATGAGGATGACATTTATGGATCCACCGAAATGGATACAACCACAACGTTACAAACTATTGTCGAAACAGATAATGATGTTATATCAGGTGGAAGTGGCACCGGTCCTAATTCGGGTCTCTATCAGATTGTCGATGAGAAATACAACAATGAATTATCACTCAAAGTCATTAGTTCCTTAAATGAATTGTCGGGATCCCCTAAACCCAGTAAATATCAGTTGCTGGAATTGCCCTCGAATGAGACTAATACACCGATTTGTGGAAAATCCACCCTAACATCTGGTAATTCTGTCTCAAAACGTATTGAGTTTTTCGAACATGCCAATATACCCAATGGTGGTATCATTAAGCCAAAGTCGAATATCTACAGTATTTATCGTGTGAACGATGGAAACGAGACTGAGGAAAATTTAATTGCCAAAAATATGCTGAAGGAGAAAGAATCGGGATCTTCAATATTCATGCTAAGACATGATTCACACACATTGACCATTATATTGTCATGTGTATTTATTGTAACATTTTTGCTGTTAGTCTTTTTCCCAATACCGGGATAAGTCGAAACGGTCACATCTGGGTTGCATTAATGATCACATCAAGTAGACATTCTTTCTAAGCTCCTGCGTTGCCATTTATAAGATTTTCCACTAAGTTTATGTAACCAAATTAGAATATGATTTCTATGTCATATTGCATATTCGATACACAAAACTTGTATTTATAATTTATGTAGTTTTACTTGCATACACACCAGATACATTGCTTTTATGTATTATTCTTAAGTATAAGAAGTACTCACCAGCGATATTGCAGAGCTGTAATGTTCCAATTTGCGTTCAGTTACGCTCTCTTATATGGCTATTATATGTGTTAAACAAATGTAGAGGCTGCTTCCACTTTCTAGCAAAGTACTTAATAAATTTATTCATAATAGACTTAACGAAAATTAAAAACACAAGACACAATTTAACCAAGTATTGAAACGAATTTTACAAAACGAAAAAATCAACAAATTCAACTTTTATCTAAAAAAAAAATCAAAAACTATATATTTAATAAATATTAAAATCGAACGAATGTAATTGAATTCATGATACTTCGTATATATACACTCATAAGAACATTGAAAGCATTCACGATAAAAATCTCCATATTGCCCCCAAAGACTTGAATTGAAAATTGTATTCCAGTGAAAATTTTCCTTAAAACAGTTTCGTACATGAAACTCTAAAAACAAACAAAACATAAATCGTATTAATATTTCGTTCAGTATTACAAATTTACACTTTATATATGGAAGTGTAATAATATAGATTTGTTCAAAGTGTTTGGCATTGTTTGTATTTTTATTTATTGTATTTAATTCGTAATTACATTCCATAAGGACTTTTATTTATTTATTTATTTTCTTGGTGAATCCAAGCCGCAAAGCCATATACGGATTCCAAAACTACACAAATAAAAGTGATATATTATTTCATTTAATTTCAACGTTCATATATGACGACAATATTTCAATAAAATGAATGTCAGAAGTATTTTCCGAAATAACGCAAACCGATTTTGATATGTATTTCTTTTCTAATTTCTGTCAATAATGTCCAATTTTTGCTGCTTAAGAAGAAAACCATTGATTTTTTTACATTACACATTAAAATCGATATAGTTAATATATAACAAAGTTTTAAATCAGAAGGAAAAATACATCTTAACCATTTGATTTATTGTTTAATTGCGAATATTGGCTTACGAGTTCGAATTAAGCAAACTTTCGAATAGCTAAAATTTCATTTCATAGTAGTTTATTATGAACATCCTCTACACCCAAAGAAAAGTATACTTTCTCCGAAACGAAGTTTTAGACAAAACGATCTCAAGCTTGACAAAAAATAGAATTTTATACAAACGAAACTCGCTTTTAATGTAAATTAGTTTCTGTAGGACCAATTAAACCTGAGCCTATGACAAACGATTCAACGATTTCCTCTAATCTTTTTTATTTGCCTTTAAAGAAATTTTTAGCTTCAAAAATAAAACTTCGTTTGTCTAAAATTTGAATGAATATCTGAAAAAAACAAACTCGGTAGAAGTCCCAGCTATTTTTATTCCTTGAATATTCATTTTCATAAATCCATAAGGAATCAGCATTTTAGAGTTAAGTCGTTATATTTGAGCATTTTGTCATCCCCAAATTCTGTAGATACTCTTGTAATGTCAAAAAACAGCAACAAATTATAAATAATGACTTTTCAAATTAATTTAGTTAACAAATCTACGGTGATAATTCTGATAAAAAAAACTGAGTCGATTTACAAAGATATATTTAAGTTTGTGAGAACTCTTATTAGATTTTCAAAATGTATCTTAGTTTTCAAAAAAAATAATTAATTGAAAAAATGATCTTAATTTTGTTAAATCCTTACGTGAAAAAAATTCCTATACGATCAGTCATGTCCATTTTATTGGGGTTTTGCGAAATATCCGATAACCTTTGATGTTTCCAGCATCACCATTTATTTTGTGCTTACCAGATTCGAAAAAGTTGGCGCGCAAGTTATGAAATGGAATATGAAAGTTTCTAGTTAAAATGGGAATAATCTTTAGATTTATATAATAAACAATAATTTTAATATCCTCTATTAACAAAGCAATATCCTATAAACACTTGAAACGAAGTAAATCGAATAATTTACACATTATCTTTGAAAACGCACATTGCTGGTTTCGTATTAAAATTGTTTCAGATTTTTTTTAAATATTTGTTTTAAAACTTAATAACTAATTTTTATGGCTAATGTACTAAATATTTATATCGATTTACAAATTGTTTGCCTAGGTATGTAAAACTACATATATTTAAATTTACTTTTTATAAATATTGTATATTTTCTTATTTTTTTTAAAAAAAATTATTTTTTATTTTTCGAAGTTGAAACGAACGCTAATTCATTATAATACATAAGTTGTTTAACTCTAGATTTATATAATGATTTTAACTAAATAGTCACTTTTAAGAATTACAATAATTTATGTAAGAAATGAAAGCTGAAATGAAAGGTTTAACTAAGAAACGGGAAAGGAGTTACTACTATAAAAGCGACAAAAAAAGTTTAAATAATAAAAAATAAAAAAACAAACAAAAATACACAGAAATAATCAAAAATGCAAAAGAATAAATTAAAAATC
This sequence comes from Haematobia irritans, assembly GCA_003123925.1. NCBI lineage: Eukaryota > Metazoa > Arthropoda > Insecta > Diptera > Muscidae > Haematobia > Haematobia irritans. The sequence continues at coordinate 7,103 of PGFW01029190.1, read as the reverse complement.
AAACAATGAAATCATATTGAAATTCATTTCTGTCTTTTTCCAAAATCTAACCATAACAATTATAAACTAATCTTTTCTTTCATTATATAATGCAACAAAAGGCAAATATTGAATATAGTGCTAATAAGTGCTTGTAATGTGTGTTAAATGTTGGCAAGCATAAGTTAGTTGGATGAAGTACAGCCACGTTGTTTTGTTTGTATTGCAACAATGCGATCCGTGAGAGTGTATGAAAAAGATGAAACTAGTTAAAAACTTATATTGGAAAGTAACGGGCCAAATGCCAAAAAATTCTACTAAAAATCTCCCTAAACAATTTCCAATGTATTAACCATCAAACTCAATATATGAATTTTCCATTTACTGACGAATTAGTAATATGTTACATATAAAGCGATTTTTTAGTAAAATTAAATTAAGCCAAGATGCGTAAATTAACAAACTAATATTAAAAAACCTCTATATATGTACTCGATTTTGAAAGAATGAAATCCATAACGTATCATCCATAATATCTTAAAGAAATCAAAAGAACAAATGGAAGCGCTACAATAACTAAACAAATGCCAAAAAAACAAAAAGAACCAATTTTTGTTCTAAGAAGCAATTTTTTAAGTATATGCAGAGTGGGCAAGCTTAATACCAAACGACTAATAATTGCTTAATTTTTATGCATTAAGATGACATATATTGTATTTTATGACGATCTAATATTGAAAAACATAGAGCAAAAAAAAAAAAAAACCAAACATTATACCGAACATGAAAAAATTCTACATAGATTCTGGCTCATCAAATAAATTAATATTTAGTAGTAATTACAAGCGAAATAACACAAAATATACTTAATGTAATACGAATTGCTTTATTTAACAATATCAAAATTGAAAACCACCAGATATCAACTAGTCTTTATTATTTCAATATATTATATTAGAGTTTGGAAGTTAAAAAATCAGGACAAAATTTTAGTAATTTTCTGAGAAAAATTTGAAGAGAGCTTATTGATGATGTATGGGTGAAATTTATGAGGTTTGGTTGGAGAAAATGTAATTAAATCGCCTAAGCTGTATATGCAACGTTTTAATATCTGTTATTTTTTTTTTTTCTTTTTTTTTTTTTATAAGTAGCAAAAGTATTGAATTTAATAATCTCTTGAACAACGATGAGGCCATAAGTGGAAGGACATTGAGAAAACGACACCAACTCTATTTCCCACTTAGTTTCGAATAATTTCTAAATCGATGTTTATTTTTAAAAGGTAAGAATAAGCTTAATATCTAAATAGCTATTATGATATTTTTCCAATAATTGGTGACACTAAAATGCATTTTATAAACTTACTTGTAACAATAAACGAAAACCAATGTTTAGAGACCATTTTTTACCTATGTCAAATATCTCTAGTATCAAAGTGATAATTCACGATCAAAAATTGTAGCTGGAATTACTTCACTGGCTCTTTTTTTCGAAGATAAAAACAGAAAAGAAAAATTTAAAGTGTCTAAAAAGATAAGTTTTTATTGCCGGTAGGTTAGAAGTCCCAGCATATACCGACAAATGGTGATTAAAATGTGCTAAAGTT
>PGFW01029186.1:0-14184 GCA_003123925.1 Haematobia irritans | reverse complement strand
GCGTCCTCTGTCCAGTGATAAGAGGGAGAAGTTCACCAATGTGGCTATCACAATGGATATCTTGAATTATCTAAGTGAGCCTGATACATCGGGCTGAAACATACTTAAATAACCTAATGTTTGTTGAATGCCATATACCCATCACAGGGTCGAGAAATTTGATCCCTCTTTAGACGGTGTGCATACAAAATCTGGGGATCGGTTTACTTTACATGAGGAGCTACTACATAAATTATAGACGATGTGAACCAATTTTGCTGATGAATTGTTAGAGGTTGATATCGTACCATAGTGTTACCGAAACGGATGGAAATTTTCTGTCTCAAGAGGCTCCCGAGGGTCGGATGAAATTTGCTTCTCAAGAGGCTCCGGAAGGGTCAATTCTTGGGGAATCGGTTTAAAATGGGGGCTTTATCTCATTATAGACCGATGTGGGGCCATTTCTTGCGATGAGATTGTTAGGGGGCCACACATACTAACACAAGTCCGATCTTAAAGTCGCTATTCGGGATGCAAAGTTGTTACTCTAAGAGGCTCGCACCCGCTCCGCCTGCCACGCATGGCTAGAATTTACAAAAATGCTCTCAGATTTTTTACTGTATTGGCTCTCGCTAAATTTTCCCATACCTAGAGTCAGTTTTGAGAAAGGTATATATATATAAATTCAAATTATGTCTGCTCTCTATTTTGTTTGTGTTGTTTGTTTGTTTGTTTGTTTATTTGGTTGTTCGGGTTGGCGCGGAAACCGGGTTGAACGTCTTACTTGAACTTCAGAGATCCGGGTGGGGGCGCACTCATGCTTGCTGAAATAGGGTTACCTATTTTGTGCTATTGGTCGCGGGAGAGGAACCTCCCCTTTGGTCCGATTTTGAAATTAACCAACCGTTTGCCGATTCGCACGAAGGTTCTTTCAAGGGATTGTAGGGGGTGATCCGGTAGCAAAGTCGCAATTTTTTTTCGAGATTTGATTCGGCGAGGGGCGGTACCCTCCCCTTAAAGCGACTTTTTGTTTGTTTTGTGGTGGGTCGGAGTTGGCTTACGAACGGCTGAACAGATTTCCTTGAGCTTTCAGAGATTCGTAGTGGGCGTTCATGTTGGGTGAAAATTAGCGGTACCTCATTTTTGACGCCTGTCGCGGAGGCGGACCTCCCTTTTGTGACTTTTTGAATTTGGACCCAAGTTCGATCGACTTTTCTTGAAATTTTCATGAAGTTGGGGTTGGCCATCTAGACAAAGATTCCGCCATACATTTAATATTTGCTCAGCTACATTGCGTGATCGGGGCGGAGGGGCGGCTCTTTGGTTCGACTTTTTTTTAACCCCAAGTACAGCTGAAAAACTTTTTTTTAAATTCTCTAAATTTATCTGAGTTTACAGGAACATGTGATGGGAGGTTTGGACAATTTATATGCGGTCCGGATTGATTTCATATGTGGATGGGGGAGGGGACTCCCCTGCCACCCTACTTTTTGAAACTTGGGAACAAATTATTGCGTGTTGCTTGAAATTTTCCTTGGAATGTTGGGTTGCATCTAGACAAAATCGTACTTATATTTTTTCGATTTTGGTCGGGGGAGGGGGACCCCTTTGCCCGACTTTTTTTTTTAAGTACAGTGAACAAACTAACTCCCCCGGACTGAAATTTCGGAAAAAATGGGTTGTGGTTATGAAATTGCTATATCAGGTTTTCCTTGATTTTTTATAAAAATAAAATGCATAGGGAGACCATCCGCTTTCTAAGTTACATGCAGGAAACAATTAAGACTTTACCGTTTACTTGAAATTCTACGGAGCACTTTGGGAGGAGATCGTAACTCCTACCGTATTAGTTGATACCTGATTTTTTGATTTTTGGACGGAAGGAGGCCGCCCCTTTCCCCTTTAGGCTTCTTAATTTGCTTGACATTTTCTGGAGTTTCCAAGATACGCTTTTCGGCATTTGGGTGGGAGAGGCCTCCTCTAAACTGCAAAAAAATTTACGAAGAGGCCCCCTTCCTTGCCCCACACTTGAAGGAAAGTTTCAAGAATTTTTCAGGGAAGGTTAGGGGTGCCTATTCACTACGGTGTTTGTCGTTTGTATCGGGGAAGTGAAACGTCCCTTTAAAACATTAGAGCAAATTTAACATCGGCATTTTACTTGAAAATTTACACGGGAACGTTTGGGAGGAGGTTGATTAATATTTCATACATGATTTTAATTTAGTATATGATTTTTCGACCTATCTGGTTTAGGAAGGCGGGAATTGAAATAACTTTGTTCGATTTCTTCGATAGAATTTATAGGCCATTGGAGTAGTTGCGAAATTAATATAGGCGTATCGTGATAGTCCGATTATCAAGTCGGGAGTGGCGCGAAGGGTGGGAGGGTTTCCCTTTTGTCCGTTTTTTTTTTTTCTTAATTGAATTAGGGGAGGGGTTGTCCGAAATGGAACTCGTCAATAATTTTTGATTTTTGCACAGGGCTTTTGCCAGACTTCTTTTTTGTCAAGAGTGGGGTTTCCTTTTTTGTCCATTTTTTTTTTTTAAGTTGAAAGGTGAGGAGCTTGTCGTAAATGCGACTCGGTATCATAATTTTGTGTTTTTGCAACCGGCTTCTTGCCAGACTTCGTTTTAGTAAAGAACTTAAATTTACATTTTTAAGATTGGCGCCAACGTATAGAGTGCATCAGTTCCAACTTTTAGCAAATGTTAATGTGCGGTAATTTTTCTACTTTTGCTTTTTCGATTTATTGGGATTGGCGACAGTAATTCTTTGTGTGTTTGATATTTTAGAGTGCTTTAATTTCCACGAATATGGTTGGAGGGGAGAGGATACCTTTCTTGACAAACCACATAAATTACAGAATATACAGATTGTCCATCTACTTGAATACAGAAATTATTAACAACTTTGGGAGGAAAGGCACCCCTTATAAACGAAATCAGTGTACGTTTTTTGTTTAAAAGGGAATTGAAATCTTTATCGAATTTGGTTTTCAGCACAAGCGGTATAGTTGCTAGTTAACGCAAATGTTCCTCCAAATACGCTTCGGAAGGGCAGCGTTTACGGGCCCGGTTACGCTAGTTTTATTATAATAATTTTGCCTAATTTTCTATAGAAAATAAAATTGTTTGGCAATTTCTATAGACATTTTCTAATGAATCAAATGTTGGCCCAAATTTTTCATAGAAATAAATTTTGTTAATTTTTTTCTAAGGTTAGTTTTGTCAAATTTTTCTTAGTAATAATTCTGTCAAAATTTTTCTATAAAAATAAATTTTGTCAACATAATTTTATTCAATTTATCTTAGAAATAAAATTTTGTCAAATTTACAAATATAGAATAATTTTGTCAAAAATTTCTATAGAAATAAATTTTTGCCAATTTCTATAGATAAAATGTTTTCAAAGTTTTAATAGAGTCCAATTTTCTGTAGGAATAAAATTCTGTCAAAATTTTCATATAGAAATAAGTTATATTTTGCTAAAAAATTTTCATAAAAATAACATTTTCTATAGAAATAATTTCTATAGAAATAAAAATTTTCTATACAATAAAATTTGACAAAATTTTCTATAGAAATACAATTTTACAAAATTTGTTATAGAATACAATTTTGTAAAAATTTTCTATAGGAATAAACTTTTGCCAAACTTTTATATCGATAAATTTTGTCAACATTTTCTTAAGAATCAATTTTAACAACTTTTTCTATAGAAATACTTTGACAAATTTTCATTATAGATACAATTGGAAACTTTCTCTAGAGTAACATTTTTGACCAAATTTTCTATAGAAATAATTTTGGCTTTTCGTATTGAAATTTTTTTTAAAAAAAATTGGGGTGAAAATTTTCTATAACTAAACCTTTTGGACTACATTTTCTATGAATAAATTTTGACCAAATTTTCGTATAGAAGTAAAATTTTGGACAAAATTTTCTATGGAAATAAATTGATTTTTAATAGGATAATTACAATCTAGAATGTTAGTAATGATTAGAAATATTTTCTATGATAAATTTTTGAACAATTTTCTATAGAAATTAAATTTTGACAAAGTTTTCCTATAGAAAATACATTGAATTTTAATAGGGATAATTAAATAATTAGCAAGTGTTGTTCAATGATAGAAAAGTTGGTGTTATGTAACTGACTCTTAAAATGATAATTATTTAATCTTTGTGTCAAATGAATCTTACACAATTAAAAATAGTATAAAAAATTTTTGCAAAACTTTTCTTGAGAATAAAAATGATTGGCAATATTTTTATCGACAATTTAATAAATTTATAGAAATCAAATGTTGAAAATTCTTTATAGAAATAGAACTATTTAAATTTTCTCGACTAAAATGTTGACAATTTTCTATAGAAATAAATTGATTTTAATAGAGATATCTAATAACGTAGAATGTTAGGTAATGATAGATAAAATTATTGAAACTAAAATTTTCATTTTGTAGGTTTTTGGTAAAATTTTTCCTAATATTGGTTAGGTTTTTTGTTTTTTTTTTTTTGGTCGATTGCACGGTGTCGCAAGCCATTCAGGGGTCGGTTTATATGGGCTATGCGTAAAACTGGAATAATATCGACCTTTTCACCATCCTTCGCGACTACGCCGTAACACAACTTGTGCCAAGTTTCAACGTCGACAGCTTGCTTTCGTTTGGAGTTGGCGTGATATCAACGAGGACGGGCGACGGAAATATTTGTGTGTTACAAACAGAATGACAAGCATTAATAATGACCCACACCAGGGTTTACAAAATACGTTAAACTAAGTAATTTTCACTCATTTGAAATTTATGACTTCAATTTAAACAAACCTTTCATTTTTTACGACATGTTGAACTTTTCATATTAGTAAATTTTGTATTTCATTTTATAAATTTTTATTTTCTCATTTTTAGTTTCAGGTCATGTAAGTCAAACATAAATTAAAGATAAGAAAAATGTTCTTTTATTTAGAAAAACATAATAGATCAACTAGTTTTCATGTCTAAAATAGGTTCATTTGCAAGATAAAATTAAGGAAATGTTGTCTATTTTCTGGGATATTTTTACGTTATCCAATATTTTAGTGCAAATGGTCTTATTGTTTTGTGTTTTCTTTTGCTGAGGAATTTGGAGTTTTATATGATAATATATTTTTGGTCGATATCTTGCCATTTGGTAGTTGGCATCACGCCTGGCTTGTTTGCTTCGGATTCTAATGTTACCTGTATGTGTGTGTGTCATGGTGTTCTATTATTGACAGTAATTTTGCATATGTTTTAATCATGATCTTTGTTCACAACACCACCACCATAGTCCGATACCCTACACAAAACTCCACTTAAAACACTCTTATGTTTTACCTAACTACACACGCACACCACAAGCAACATACACTTCGTCTTTGAATGATTTGAATGATGATGATGATTTTCCCTTCATATTCCAACTATTTGGTATGTTCCCTCCTTCCCCAACCCTTGAAAAATCTTCCTTGAATTTCTTAAAGTCCTTTTATGTGTTTGGCGGTGGGTCCATGACATGCAAAGAAATCTGAAAGCTTAAGAGAAGAGAACTCATCAAATATTTCATTGATGTTGGTTGGTTAGATGGTTGTTTGGTTTCCCGTGCTTTTGCTGGGGTTTCTAATTCAATGGATGTGTTTTTTTGTTGTGTTTGTTTTTCTATGTCAAATTTCATAAATATTTTTTTTTTGTTTGTTCTCCCCAAGATTTTTGTTCCCGTCTGGTTTGTTTTCTTTCTTTTCACACAAAAAAGATTAAGTTATGAAATGCTGTAGACATTACCGTGATACTCTTGATGAAGTGTAAAATAAGTCAGTTAACAAAGAAGCCAAAAAACAACACGCTATGAAAATATTGTTATTGTGTGAACTAAATTGCAGTGAAATGAATTGATATCTCCTAAGCAAAAAGAAAAAAAAACGAAACTCAACTAAAGGAATGTGAATGAAAACATCATGACATTGATTAAAAGCTTCAAAGTTAACATAAGGATAAGGGGGATTTAAAAATGTATAAAATGGGGAAAATCCGCTGAGATGCTTTAAATATGTAAGATTTTTATTTGAACAATTCCTTTCTGACAAAACATTTACTTAGTAAGTCAGATGAAATAACCTTCATTGTATTAAGGACATTAGAACTTAATGTTGATAAAATTTGTTTTAAACGAATTTTTATACTATACTATGGAGAGAAAGGGGTAAATGTTGAAACCAGGGAAATTAAAGAAACATACAGACCTGTGTCAGAATGCGTGAAATGGGATAATACAATTGAAAATTATTGACCTAAAGGGTGATACGGTCAAAATTTTTCTCATATAAACTTGACGTTATTTCTTTCAATTTCTCTCAATTTTTAAAAAACCTACCAATTTTGAAGGTGTGTGTGTGTAAGAATGCCCATTTTTAATTTTGGAATTACTTTCAGTTGTTCAAAATTGCGACCAAGCAAGAAGAGCGCGTATCAATTTGCCCGGCATTCGCGAAAATTTCGGACGCCCGCAAAGGCAATAATCGCTTAAAAGTTCGCCAAATCAACGTTACAAATGCTAAATTAAGATTGTTTGGGGAACGTTTAGTCAGACGCCAGGAAGTCTGGACGGGAAATCGAAAACCAGCCAGCCAGACGATCAAAGAGATTGCCCGGTAGTTTAAGCGGAAACCCTTAACCTCTCTCTCCGAGATGGCCGCAAATAGCTGGTGATCTCAAACCTGTTGCATCGAGCAAAAAACGAGGGGGGGTGGGGGGGGGGCCGGACTAATCGACTTAATAACAGAAGGTAGTGGCTCAAATCGCGATTGTCATTAAACAGAATACGATGGCAAAAGCGCGATTTGGAGGCTGTACACGACGATGCTAAGCTGAAGTTTGACAGTTGTAACTGCATGGTAATTTCCCGGCGACAGAGAGTTTTACGGGCAAAAGGGAAGTGGGAAAGGTAGGCAGATATTTTCAAGCACATAAAACTGTCAAAGTTTCGCAGAAAAATTTTATTCTGGTTTTGCAAGCCATATGTACCCTGTGCTTTCGAAAAACGCAGCACTTTTCATAGGACTGCCAACAGAATTTACGTGAAAGGATGGTGTTTGAATAAACGTCTGCTGCCTTTCCTTGAAGAAAACACGTTGTTCCGTACTGTTTTTGGCCGGGATTTGGCTTGCACCATTACTGGTAAAAAGGCATGGAGTGGTACGCGCCCAACAACGTGCAGGTGGTTCCAAGTAGAAGAACCCTCCCAACACGCCAGAGCTCTGCCCAATTGAGAAAATCTAATTGCAAGCGGAACCTAAAGAAGACCAAAAAAAAAACTGCTAAGGACGAGCAAGCATGTAGCAGTTCAAGGCAAATCTTCGCGGCGAAGAAGCACGGTGGACAGGTTGGCTGTCAAAATTGATGCAGTGTAGTCAAAGGTGTAGGCCCGGCAAATTCGGATTTTGAAGAAAGCGAAAGGCTAACTGAATATTTTTCCTGATTATACTAATTTGAACTTGAAAAAAATTATGATTTAATAAACGATTTCACGATTACACGCGTTCCCTTGCCAAATTGACCGTATCACCTTTATTATGGGTTTAATCCCAGTTTTCCACCCGCATCAATAACGTTTATTATCCCCACTTCAGTAATGACGATGGCAATTCTGAATGGTTCAAGCTTCCTCATATAGTTTCACTGCATAACTTAAAAGGAGGTCCCTAGTTCATGAGCACTCTCCGGAACCGGGGCAAGCCAGCTAAGTTAAATATGCCAATAGAGTATCTATTTTGATGTCGAAAATCTATATGCGAAAATTTATACACTATATTCCCATCAAACCACACACAGAGAAGAGATTTGGTTGCTGGAAATCGTTTGAAGTAATGAAACTTTACATTAATAATTAAATCTCAATTGTCCAAATTCTAAATTTAAATCTATTTACAATCATTACGTGGGTTCTCTACTACAATGTTTTCAACTGTTTCAATGATCTACGTTTGTGATAGAAGACAGGACAGTTTGTAGGAACTAAAAATCCCTATTTTGAAACATTTTTGCTGAATATTCGGATGACCACGAACCTGCGTAAGTAAATTGTGTAACTGTCAATCATTAGTTATCACCATTACGGATGGTTTTCTAACCGAATGTCATTTGAATTATTTTTACAAATGTCATTTGTATTAAAATATTTATTTATTGCATGAAGAAGACGTATTGATATGGATTTCAAATTTAAACGGGTCGCTGATGAAATTCTGAGCTTGATATGAGCATGTACCGTCCGTTCCGTCTGTATGAAACTCACGCCTAAACTTCGAACGAAACAGTAATCGACTTGAAACTTGGCCACAAGTAGTTGTTATCGATGTAGGTCGGATGTATTGAAAATGGGCCATATCGGTCCACTTTTACGTTAGCCCCCCATATAAAAGGGACCCTCAGATTTGGCTTGTGGAGCTCTAAACAGAAGTATTTTATCCGATCCGGCTGAATTTGGTCAATATTGGTGTTGGTATCATGGGTCTCTAACAACCATGCAAAATTGAGTCCATAATTCGGTCCTTATTATATATAGCCCCACATATAAACCGATCCCCGTTTGGCTTGCGGAGCCTTAAAAGAAAAAGAAAATTTTATCGCCGGGGCTGATTTCGGTACATGATGTTTAGGTATATGAGTCTCTAACAACCCATTGCAACAAAATTGTCCACATCGTTCACTAACTTATATATAGCCCCCATTATAAACCGATCCCCATATTTTGGCTTGCGGGAGCTAAAAGAGAGCAAATTATCCGCTCCGCTGAACATTTGGTACATTGGTGTTTGGTATATGGTCTCTTAAAAACCATGCAAAATTTGGTCCCATCGGATCATAATTTATATCTAGCCCCCCATATTTAAACGAGATCCCCAGATTTTGGGCATTGACGGAGCCTCTAACAGAAGCATTGTTTCATCCCGATCCGGACTGAAATTCTGGATATCAATGGTGTTGGTATATGGTTCCACTAACAACCGAATGCAAAAATTGGTCCACATCGGTCCATATTATATATAGTCCCCCATAATATAACGATCCCCAGATTTGGCTTGTGCGGAAGCTCTCAAAAGAGAAACAATATTCATCACTCGGCTGAAATTTGGTACATGATGATTGGTATATATAAGTTCTCGTACCAAAACCATGAACGACAAAATAATGGTCCACATCGGTCTATAATTACATATTATAGCGCCACATAATCAACGATCCCCCCAAGATTTTGGCTTGGTGAGCCTTCAAAGAGAAGAAATAAATTTCAATTCCGATCGTCCGGCTGAAAGTTTGGTAATGGAATGCTTGGTATATAGTCTTCTAAAAAGCATGCAAAAATTGGTTCCACTATCGCGTCCACTAATTATCATATAGCCCCCCATATAAAACGCCGATCCCACAGAATTTGGCTGCGGACGCTCTAAGAGAAGCATAATTTATCCGATCCGCCTGAAATTTTGGTAATAATTGGTGTTTGTGGATATGGATCTCTTAACAACAGTGCAAAAATTGGTCCAGCATCGGTCTTAGAATTATATATAGCGGCCCATGATAAAACGATCCACAACATTTTTGGCTTGTGGAGCCTCCTAAGAGAAGCATTTATTACTCCCGACCGCACCTGAAACTTTGCTACATTGGTGTTGGGTAATATGCGTCTCTAACAACCATTGCCATAAAATTACGGGTCACAAATCGGTCTAATAATTAATATACGCCCATTTAAACCGATCCGCCAGATTTGGGTTGTGGACGCACTATAAGAGAAGCAATTTACATCCAATCGGCCGGGCTTGTAATTTGTTAACATGAGTAGTTAGTATAATGGCCTTCTAACAACCGTAGGCAATGAAGATTGGTCCATATCGGATCATAATTTCATATAATTAGCGCCCATTAAAACCATCCCAGATTTGATCTGTCGGAGCCTCTTTGAGAGGAGCAAAATTCATCCAAATCCCGGTTCAATTTGGAAAATGGGTGTTTAGTAATTGGCCTTAAACAACACATGCCAAAGGATGATCCATATCGGACACATTTACATATATCGTTACTATAATCTCCAGACATTATCTCCCAAGCTTTGATAGAAAATCCCACGTCATAGATAAGCTGAGATAAATGCGCTACAACACCAAAATGATCCATACACACTGGTACATATTAATAATATATGCCATTAAAATATCTTACAAAATGATATATCTACTTAAATTTTGTTCAAAAATTTTAATTTCTATAGAAAAATTTTGTTTCAAATTCTTAATTCGGTTCTTAAATCATGGTTGGCCCACTCGAGTCAAGAAATAATCACCAAAGATTTTATTTCTAATAAAAGAGAAAATTTTTGTCAAAAGGTTTATTTCTTATAGAAAATTTGTTAAAACTTTATATTCTGTTTAGTAAATTTTTCTTTGTAAACGCTGCCGATGGCAGCGGTAATCTTCAAAACCTCACTAAACACCATCCTTCTAAATTGTATGTAAGTCCATACGTTGTATATATTTAAACTCAAAAGATCGATACCAAATACGTAATAAGTTGCAATAGAAATTTTGACCAAAAATGTACCGCATAAATAATTAACAAAATTTTCTACAGAAATATAAAAGTTTTTAACAAACATTTCTATAGAGAAATAAAATTTTTTAAGAATATTTCAATAGTGCTAATGCGATTAGTGTAGATGTTTTTCCTTAATTGATTCAATACTTTACAAAAATTCAAAGGATGTGGTGTACACACTCAATCTGTTAACATGTAGCTGTGACGTATAATTCTGAAAACGTTTGAAAGTCCACGAATATAAAATAAGCAAATAATCAGTTTTTAAACACTATGACAGAAAATATCTAGTATAAAAGTCACTAATTTCCAGAAAAAAAAAAATTTCAATTTCTGAAATAATTTTAACAAAATTTTGAATAATGTTCCACAATAAAATTTTAAAAATTTCTACAGAATAATTGATTATGAAAATTTTGTAATTTTATTTCAAATAAAATGTTATTTTATTTCTGTAGTAAAATTTTGTTAAAATTTTATATTCTAATAGAAAATTTTCGTCAAAAACATTAACTTTCTTAAGAAAATTGTTAAAATTTATTCTATGGATAAATTTATAAACATATTTTAAAAATTATTTTAATGGATTTAGAAAAAATTTTATGCTAAGAACTTGAAATTTTATTTCTATATGAAAATTTTCTTCAAAACTTACTATATAAATTTGACAATTTATTTCTGAAATTTAAAATGTAAAAAAAAAAAAATTCTTTATAAAATTTTTAAATATGTAGAAAAAATTTTTGAAAATTTTTACAATTTATTTCTATAGAAATATTTGACAAATTTTTTTTTATATAGAAAAATTTTGACAAATTTTATTTCTATAGAATAATTTTTGACAAAATGTTTATTTCTTATGGGAAAATGTTTGACAAAATTTTATATTTCTATAGAAAAATTTTCTCCAAAACTTCAACTTCTATAAAAATTTTTGACAAAAAATTGTAAATTTTTCTATCGAAATTTATGAAAGTTATTATATTCTTATAACAGAAATTTTTTCAACATTTGATTTCGATAAACATTTTGTTAAAATTTGTATTTCTATAGAAAATTTTGGTCAAAATTTTTATTCTAAAGAAAAGTTTGTCAAAATTTTAATTTCTAAGAAAATTTGACAAATTTTATTTCTATAAAAAATGTTTGGCAAACTTTTGTTTATATAGAAAATTTGGACAAATATTTTGTTTCTATGCGAAATAAAATTGTAAACAAAAATTTTTTTTTTACTATAGAGAATAAATGTTCACCAAAGTTTTCTATAGAAATAAAAATTTTTATGAACATTTTATTTCTGTAATAATTTATTTATGTAATTAAAAATTGATAATTCTCTCAATGGGATTAAGAAGACACATATGCAGGGAATAATTTATTATGTCAAGATAATCATGGAGATATTGAAACATTAATAAGAAAAATGTACCTTCCATCATTCTCACAAGAAAACCCTTAATAGATTGGAACACACGACAAGTAAGGTCCAGATTACTTTTTGCTACGGCAAAACAGATTGATCATATACCCCAATTTCTAATTCATATAAAAAAAGAAAAATTTTTTCCAATTTGTTAAATTCCATTGGCATGTGAAAACGCTGCGTTTGCAACCAATTTTTATACCATATGCCCTTTGTGCATCGGAGACACCAAGTTTTATGCGCCAATTCGTTTCAGTTTCAACATAGGTATTTAATCCTAGCATCCAGCTCTTTAATTAAATTTTTATTAATCAATTTGTTATTTTGTCCTATTTTTAAAGATTTTTTGGCCTGGATGATTTTTCAATTCAAGCAAAGGGGTTATTCGAGCTATTTTAACAACCAAGTGAAATCATAAAGTTCAAATTTTCATCAATTTTAATGTCAAAGTAACAATATATATTTAAGATTTAATTGCACCCCTATAATAATATTTTAATTAATTAAAAATATCATTATTTATTGGGAAGGAATTTGGTTTTTAATTTCGTATTGAGTATTATTAAAGTTAGGACACAGCCGAATGATGAATGTAGCCTAACAACAGCACCCGCGAATTAGTCGGCGGTGACAACAACTGCACAAAAGGAGGTTGGCAGATAAATTCGGTTATCACAACCAATCTGTATTCTCGCTGTGTATAGTGATAGGTATATACAGAAGTGGCAATTCAAAATCTCCAGTGTAAAAATTTCACATTATAAAATTCATATATTTAATATATTTCTTACCTTAAAAATTTTTTATTATAAACAATGCTGAACATACCTAAAATGATTAATAGAAAGTTTAATAAATTTAAATTTAAAGGTAAAACACGAATAAATTATATATAAATTCATAAAGAAAAATACAAAAAAAATGCAATATATTCAGTCACTGGCATTTATGTTAGACATTTTACCACACACATACAATATACAAAGCAGTTAGTAACACTCTGGCTGTAATTCCCACATACTGATGCAAAGGACAAGAAGTCATTAAAATAGAAACAAGCAAATAAACAGTGGTCCTTCAACTTTACGCCACATTAAGCAGTCATGCAAACTTTTTGAAATTACAAGAAACCGGCATAGATACATGTAGCAACATGATATAGAGTTCTTAGGTTTACTTGTCTTAACTAAATTGCTTGGTTGAGGGCGTAATAAACAAGGCAGGAGCGTCGCCTAATTACAACATTTGAAAGAAATCCCCAGCTTTAAAGTTGTCTTCAAAAAAGCCATTGAACCCACACTATTAAATCGCCTCCTCTCAAAATATTTGAACTCGTGGAGAATTACAAATTTTCAGATCAAATTCGAATAAGTCGGATATCAAAATCGATTTAAGTAGTAAATTATGACCATCTTATTAATCAAAGAGTTTTTGAATATAAGACTTAAAAATCCGACTATTTTATGTACACGCTTTATTTATCGAGAGTGGGTTTAAAGATGTCAAAAATTGATCGGAATATTGATATTCTCCTTGATTCTCTTAAAAGATATTTTTTTCAGAGCTTTATTCGACTCACTTTTTTTAGTATCCCCTTGTTGTTTATTCTCATCCACGTTACTGATTCTTTGTTTCTACTATCCAAAAAAATTTTGTAGACAAAAAAATTACTCTCCTCCCCCCTCCAACAAACAAATAAAACATTTATCAAAAGTAGCAAAAAAAAAGTCAGTATGTTAAAGCTACGAGACAATTGATTGCCAAAATATAAAAAGTAATAAAATATTCAAGTTATATAGAAACAAATCAAAGAAATAACAACAGTTGCTTATGTCGGTCTCAATGTTGTTGCATGAACACAAGTTCATTTTGGCCAAGCCCTAGGGAAGAATTCAAGCAAAAAACAAAAAGTAAGAGGGCAATTGGTGCAAAACCAGTAAACAAAAAAGTCAAATAAAATATTAGCAAGATAAAGCAAAGTTTGAAGACAACGAAACATACATTCGAAGAAAATCGGTGCTTTTTAGATGTAAAGAGCGATGCGATAAATTAAAAAAGTCTTGTTTGTAGCATACAATTAGGCGCCTGCTAATGGTGGCTAAAATTCTGGTTCTAAAAAAGTAACTTGTGCCAATTTCGAATTCTATTGGACTAAACCGCTACTTTGATTAC